>ONZH01007366.1:0-241851 GCA_900303285.1 Rhinella marina
CCACTTCCTGAGATGGGTATAAATCACTGGCTGGATGATATCACTGCTGCATGCTAGGTTGCCAAAGCAACCCAACTTTCAGGAGGAGCAACAAAGTCGGGCCAAGGAGGGCAGTAAGTTAGCATGCAGTGCCGGAACTGGGACAGGTGAATATAAGAGTAATATATGAAATACATAGAATACATTTTATTTTGTGCTAATGTATTGTAAGACTTTCTGTAAGTTGTAATTTATTTTCTATATTCTATATTTCTATACACACTTTTATTTCTCATTAGTCAAGGAAACAATGTTTTGGCACACCAATTGAGAAGACAATTTCTTCGGGTGGCTCATTGATTTTAAACAACTACTGCAGCAAATGGGATGACTTAATGATGCCTCTCATTGACCACTGTTATGCAGCTAATGACAAAAGCAGTCAACAAGGTAAGCTTTAACACTGAAGTCTAGAAGCCAAAATAAATGAATGCTTAAAATAGGATTGAAAAATGCAAAGTGCAATAGGCATAATAGTGTGGAGACACAACTTAGTTACGTTGCATTAAATGCATAAAAAAACATTTTTACAACAACTTTTTAATATGATGACAGCTTTAGAGAATAGACATATTAGAAATAAAACTGAAGGACATTTTGGCTTGAAATATTGGTGTTCACGTGAGCTAGCCTTCAAGATTGAATTGGCTCACCAGAGAACCATAATGGCCTCAAAGATCCACCATAAGACACAGTTGAAGATGAGGATGCAGCGAGCTGCCAGGGACAGTTCTTGTGGATTGACAAATAGCTTATCAGAGTTTAGTGATGATATACCCTTGTAGATCCTAACAGCATAATTTAGGATGCAAGTAAAAGTGCACCCCACAGACACCACTGGTTATAATTGGGATCAACTCATCATTCTGTCAGACAAAATAGCTCAGCTTGCTGCTATTTTGTCCTGCATTTTGTGGAAACCTAGCCTTAGCTTAGATACTGTCTATTTTGTATATTTTATATCTCTGTACTCTTAAATATCATTTTAAGAATTTTCATTACTAAGTAACCAATGTGTCTGATGATATATTTAGCATCCTCGCAGTGTGGCAAACACCATCTCTTTGGAGAGAACTGTCTCTCCATATTTTCGGATTCTAGAAATTGTTGGCACTGTAGTGTAAATTACATAAAAGCAGATATTTAGGAAGTAAAAATCCAGTAGGGAGTTATATCATCTTTATTGCAATGATTACATTTTGATGACCTAATATGCTTTACAACTTTTCAGACATGCTTCTTTAATGTGCGAAATCAGCATTACTTGAAATAGTGTTTTGCAGCAGCAGTTTGCAGTGTCCTGGATGTTGCAGGTTCTTAGTGACATAATGGTATCTTCAGTCTTAATTTGCACCACACATAAACAGTTCCTTGTAATGTAGAATGTGTTTGTCCCTCTGAGGTTTCTGCACGCTCTCACTCCACTAATAATAAGAAGGTTTGCTACGAATAAGGAATAAATGGGAAACAGTAGGATTGTAAACACATAACTCTACAGTATATATGGATGAATTAAAAAATGGCTTTTAAAAATCTAGAGTAAACTTAAAGGGGTTATCTGAGCGACAGATATTGATGACCTGTCCTCTGAATATGTAACCTATATCACATTGTTAAGAGTTCCCACGATCAGCTGTTTCAAGATGTCGCTTCATCAGACCTTAGCAGTTTAGAGAGTCGAAGCAGAAGGCTCTGTACACTGTGTAGTTTTTTAGCACCTGTGTTTTAAAGCTCAGCTCTACACAGTGTATGGAGCTGACTGCTTCAAGTTCCATACACTGTATAGTTTCTGCCACTGCAGTAGCCCAAAACAGCAGATGATCGGTGAAGGTGCTGGAAGTCAAACCCCCACTGATCTGATATTGATGACCTGTCTACTTCAATTTGCTTCTTTTCTCCATACAGGAAGAGTTGGCCCTCATGCTACAAGTACCTTGTTATCTGTTAACCTTCATTTACCAAGAAATGAACACACTCCTTTAAAAGGATAGGATGTTTCTGTCTTTCCTGTTGCAGAATATTTATTTGACCATTGATATTTTCTTTTTTAGGGTCTTCCTCAATAATCTCATTTAATGGACATAGACTTCTCTGTGCTGATGACTTCAAGCTCTACTTAACTGCCTGTGAACTGGAGCCCCATCTCAACACTGCCATAAATTCAGGAACAACCATTATAAATTACAATTTATCTAAAGGAAGTCTGCTTGAGTTGCTAATTAGAAGAGCATTTGTAAAACTTCATCCTAATCTGTGCAGCCAGTTTTGTTGTAAGTTGTCAGTGGCTATAGAGATACGTTATCTGCCTGATTCTTAAAGAGGACCCATCAGCTAGCCTGACATGCATGTTTTATGAAATACTTGTATTTCCCATAAGATAACAATTCTGGAGTGTGTTTACTCATACCTCTGTGCAGTGCTATTCCTTTCTTATTTCTACTAGACATTTATGAACCAATTGATCATTGGGTGTTACCTTTCCCTTGACAAATGGTGTGTCCCTACAAGTCTTACAATATGAGAACTGATTGAAAAGTGTCAGTCACATTCCCAGCTGGTAACACCCAGCAGTCCATTTATTCGTACATTTCTAGTGGGCATAACATATAAAATGAACACCACACAATTCTGAGATAAGATCCTCCTGAAATGTTGCAATATAGGGAATAAAGGTGTTTATTAAAACAGAAATGTCAGGAGAACTGACAGGCCCTCTTTAATTTTTACATTTCAATTAGCTATGTATAGAAGAAGAAAAAAACTTGCTGTTTTCATTGTTCTTAATATGGTTTCACACAGTATATATTTAGTTAAGCCCAGAAGTGGATTAAAAAAGTATAGGGAATATTAAAGGAAAGACTTACACTTCTCCTATACTTCTTTTTCCTGCTATGTCCACATCCAAAACTGAAGCTTGTGAAAACTCCAGAACTGAACTGAATTTGTGAAACCAACTATAGCAAAATGATTTACATTAAATGAGAATTGGTTGTTTTGCTCAATGAAAGGAAAATCCGCCAATTTTATAACATAGATTCAAAGGGTTATTCCCAGATTTTACTATTGATGGCCTATCCTTAAGATAGACCATCAATATCTGCTGTCCCAGCAGAATTACGCAGCTCTGTACATTGTGTGTTGGATGCAGTTTGCTTCTGCAGCGCTATTTGAACGGAAAAATAAAAAGGTTATGGATCTGGGAAGGCACTAAACAAATAAAAATTCAAAAACAGAAAAGATTAAGAGGTTAAAAAAAATCTGATGCAGATATTTTTTTCTAATTTTTACAGTTTCACAGGTATTAAAATTAAAATAAAATAAAAAATACGACAAAAAAAAAGCCCCATTATCACCGAAAAACAAAACATAAAAAACATGATGGCTTTTGTGCATGGGAGGGTGGATAAATGGCCTGGTCTTGAATTGGTTAATGAATTGAAAGCCAGAAAAATATAAAGATGGCCAATATTTCAGCCTAACACTTAATTTTAGCTCCAGTGTAAAATAGGTTTTGGTGTAGAAATACAGAATATTAAAAATACACTAAACTAGAGCAAATATTGTCAAATATCAATGTATATAATTTTATTTTTACAGGAAATGGGAAACATTATCTTGAAACACCAGCAAAGCTTAAAGGACCTGGAAAATAAAAGTAGAGAATGTTTATTAAGCAGTGGGCATGATGATGTCGATATCATTACACACTTTTCGAAGAGAAGAATAAAGTAAGCCATAAGTTCCGCAAGCAATTCACTGCACAAAGTAATGGCTGTATTACACCAAAAGATTATCTGACCAATGTCTGTCCAATCACAGCAATAATTGGTGTGTATAATAAAAGATCCGATCCGTGTGGGTAAATGGTCATCTGACCAATGATTGGTCAGAAAGTCTGTCAGATAATCTGCTGTGTAAATACAACCCTTAGTCAGCAAGTTGTGGATAGATCATTATTATTATGCTTGTTGATCATTTCAGAAACACCCCCTCTCTTGTGTATAGATGGTCTGTTATTGCTGCTCAGTCTATTTCAAGTGATTGGGCATGAGCCATGGACAAACAGTGGTGTTGTTTGTGGAAAAGCAACTTTAATCTCATCTCCTCACTTTGTCTACCTACCATGTGTGATTTTAAGGTTTCAGAAGAACTTGAAAGAGCTAAATCATGTCATAATGACCTGCTGAAAAAGAGAGATGAACTGTACCCCTTGGCACGGAGAAGGAGCCCTATTTTATTCCATGTTGCAGTCTCTACGGACTCTTGCTGATGAATATTGCTTTACCTTAGATTTCTTCCTGAAGCAATTTGACTCCGCTATTGAAACAAGTAAAGATAAACAGGTATGGCACATATGTTTTTTTTTTTTTTACCTCAGCTGGAATTAAGGTAGTATATGAGAAATGCAGTATCACAAAGCTAAGGTACACCTTTATACATGCTTTTATGGTTCTGGAAAGAATATGAAAATGTATTAAAAAAGGACAAATACGGATGAATAAAAAAAACATTGATAATACTGTGTGTTTAAAAATGAAGGCTTTGAGCACATCAAACACCCTGTATCCACTTCCTGCTCTGGCCCTAGCAGTCATGTGATCGTTGGGGCCAGGTGTCTGCACAAGCTGGTAGGTCTTAGCAAAGCCAGATCAGCTTAGCAGTAAGGCTCAAAGCCTTCAAGGGCTAATATGTCAGCCCCAGTTACAGCAAAGTTTAACTATAAAAATATATATGGGGACATTTATTAAGACCAGTGTTTTTCCATGCCATGCCTCTGCGCTGCGGGAGGTAGTGCCAAAATTATGTAGAGGCCTCTACATAAGTTTGGCGCTTCCTCTAGCACATCATGAAACAAACTTAAATCTACACCAGTTCCCTTGCTGGCTTAGATTTAAGCCATTTTCCACACCAAAAAGAGGCAAGGCAAAAGATAAATGAGCCGAGCCTGCTGTCTCGCCCGCTTTCACGCCCATGCCTGCCCATTCCCCTGCCCCCTTTTCTCACCACTTTGGAAAAGTGACATGTGTAGAGAAAAGTCTCAGATTTTGCCGCAAAATGGCATGCAACAAATTCTGCTACTTAAATACGCCACTATTGTGTTGTATATACAGTATCTGTTAATAAGTGCTCACCATAATGTTAAATGTCCTGGCAAATGTTTTGTATGACCTTATGGGGGGACACAAAGTATAAAATAAAACAAATGTTTTTGTGGTCAATTTCCATAACTGATTTATTGAGGAATATAGTTTTATTAATAAAAAAATAATTGCTACACTTTTATGTCATTTGACGCTGCATGGTCAGGAGTACTTGGACACCAAAATATATCTTCCTTATTTGTTTGTTAAACCTCTCTGAAACCATTCATATGGAGTTGGTTTCACGTTTACTTCCCTGTTCTATATGACACCAACGAGCATATTGGTGTTAGTAAGTCTACCATCATTGCATTAAGTTGGTCTTTAGTCCCAACCTGGGCCGCACTTGCGCAGTGCGCTCCCATTCATTTCTATGGAGCCGACGGAAATAACCGAGACAGTGGAACTTCCCTTCAAATTGTCAATTCTGCTGTTTCCTGTCACCATTTCGGACATGTCTATTGCAGTAAATTCTTGTATTTTGCCCATGAAAATCTGTTCTTATATCTCTGCATTCTGCTGATCCGCCATTATTTCTCCTACAAAGTTGTCTAAATTAGCAACTGGGTGTTACCATTCACCTTGTCAAACGGGCGTGTCCCTGAAGTGTCTGACACTGCTGTGGATCTAGGGACACACCCCTAATTGGTAACACCAAGATGTCATTTTTTTCATACATTGAAGTAGGAATAACAGAGGAACAGCACAACACAGAGTTATAAAAAAAATAAATTATTATGGTGCATGCAAGAACAGATGGAAACCAATACCTCCCAATGGACACCATTGACCATAATGTGGTCCACCAGGTTTACATCAGGGTGCACAGCGTTTTACCAGACAAAATAGTGCAGCATGCTGTGCAATTTTGTCCTTCCTTTTCAACAGAATATGTGATGGAGGCCCCCAGCAGAGCAATGCGAATGTGAATAAAGCCTTATTATAATATTCTCGATATATTCACAGATTACCCAAACAGGAGGAAGGAATGATAAAAGCCTCATTTCACTTCCACTTAGTGTATTTTGTACAGAACGTGGTAAAGATGTATTTTCCATAGAACATTTGTTTTTGTCAGCTTTGTTTATTGCATTTGTGTCTTGCCTTTGTCACAATACATCATCCTCTCTTTGCCATTACACATGTTGACACCTTCTGGCAGAAAACAAGATAACTGAAAATCTGTATATTGAACCAGTTCTCTCTCTCCTGTGTGACCAATCAAATAAAATTCCTCCCAGTGTGTCACGAAAATCACCGCAGGCACACAGCACACGACCCGACAGGCCATGAGGGGGCACTCTGGCACTCCTTGCACCTGTGACCTTGGATGTGACTGTAATGGGGAACTCTGCTTCCACATTCACCTACACATTAGGCTACCAAGGATTTAAGCAACTCACAAAACATGTCACACATCCACACGCTGCTACCATCCGTCCGTTATGGCCGATGAAATGCCCAGGTAAAAACGCACAACACTCACGGGAACATACTGCATTCTAGCAAACCGCAGACAAACCTCTAGTAGACTAGACTTCAATGGTAACACAGCAAAGTGGTAAATAGATGGTATAGAGACAGAGCAACAAGGAACAGCTTGTTATAATTTAAGATTTAATATACAAAAGAAGTACATTGCTGCAAGTAAAAAGAAAAAAATGACAAAATGACATGCATACGTATATGCAAACAGTATAGAAAACAAAATTTGATCAGTTAAGGATCCACACTGGGAGCACAGCTGAATCTTACATTAGATGTATCTCTGGATTCTGACCCTGTGTGTCAGTTCATGGGACATCTTTAAGAGGTCCAGGCCCAGCCCACTTAGCCCTCCCATGTATCATGTGACTAGAGGCTGGATAATGGTATTCACAAAAATCACTAGCGCTATGACAGTTTTAGATTGTGCCATAACTTTTGATAGATGTCTCTTATAATTTTATAATTGGAACCAATATTTGATTCTTAGGTTCCCCAAGGCCAAAACTTCCAGGACTTGTGACCCAGAAAAGCCTCTTTGTTCCCTGATAATAAGAATGTTATTTATTATAAAACATGAATTATGCTTTTGAAGTATTTCTTGGGTCTGTAGATCATATGCAGCCCTGTTTCCAGCAGTGGGCAGCTGGAGATGTACCTAGTATATCAAGTTAATTACTTATCACGTACACAATGTACAAGCGGCCTACTAGAAGTCACTTTGTTCATGCATCACCCGACGGCTCTGCAAGATTTGTTCTGGAAATCAGTATGGATAAACTTAGAATATACAAAAAGTTGGCAAAGGCAAGTAATGTGATAGAATTAAAAAAAAAAAAAACAGTACTCACCTGATAGATCCCTTGACGGCCCCCAACAGTCTGTTTACTTGGCAGCAACAATGACGTACCCATCTACTCATCACTGGACTCCTGAGGCCAGTGATTGGCTGCAGTGGTCATGTAGGTGTATGGGTATGTCATTGCTACAGCCAGGTAAACAAAGACCAGTGGGACCACCAGAGTGGAGGTGCTGGAGCAGCAGGGGATCTAACAAGCAAATATTGCTTCATTTGTTATTTTATCACTTTTTTTTTTTTAATGCCTGCCTTTGTCCAATTTTTTATATGATCTCAGAAAACCTCTTAAACGGGCTTAATTCATGAGCCCCTGTCCACCCTCTATAAGCTACAATGGAGAGCTACTCTGAGACTTGAGATTCTGGCAGACATGAGCCATCCTTGCATTACATGGACAGGCACCTGACAGGACCTGAATTACTATGGCTTCCCTGGTAAAACCAGCTGTTTGTCAGGTGTGCTGTCAGCGCTGTGGCAGCATTTCACAACACACAACGGATTGTTGTTCTTGAGCTGGAGTAGATTTGAAAGTCTGGCACACGGACTGCCTGAAAATGGGCCAAATTTAGGGTGGTGCATTCTGCACAGATGAACTTTGTAGTAAGACTAGCTTTTGTATTGCCAGTCTTAGTATATCTCCCTCATTATGTTTGTTCCATGTTTTATGGATATCAGTATATTGGAATGTTTCCATAGTTTTCTATGGGATAAACAATAAGGTATCAAATCCCCCTCTATTGGCCCACATATTTTCAGGACTATAAGACACCTAGGTTTAGACAATAGAAAATTAGAAAAAAAAATATTTCTACTTATTAAACTTTCCCTTGGGGTTAAATGAAGTGGAGGGTTCAAGGTCATTAACTTTCATATACAGCACTGCTGCGCACACAACTGACTAACACAGCTCTGCTGTACACACCTAACAAACATAGGTCTGCTACATATACATCTCTCTACATTTCTCTACACTTACACCATATTAGGCCCTTTCACACAACCGCATGCCCTCTGAGACATACGGTCTCTGAGCGGGCCATATGTCCTGGAGCGGCATTGATCGTGCGCACGAGAGCGCACTCTATCATTGATTACAATCATGCTGTGCACGTCGGGCCGCCCACGGGACTATTGTCCCACACTCATATGATTTTATGAGTGCGGGACAATAGCCCCGCGGGCGGCCCGGCGTGCACAGCATCATTGTAATCAATGATGCGGTGCGCTCCCATGCGCATGATCGATGCCGCTCCGGGACATATGGCCCGCTCACGGACCTTATGTCCCGGAGGGCATACGGTCGTGTGAAAGGGGCCTTATTCTCATCTTCATTCTGGCCCCTCCCACTTATGACCTTATCAAAGGTCCTTCAGCTTCCAGTGATTGGAGTTTTCATCTCCTTTCATTGTACAGTAAGACCTTTCAGCATGGAGATGGCTGTGCTCCTCTTTAAGATCGCACACCCTCCTGCCTACGCTGATCATACAGTCAAGGAGAAAGAAGTGTGTAAAGGCACATGTCTCTCATTGCTTGAGCAGAGCGCTGTATGAGAGCTCTGCTGGATAATTAGGAAGCAGTTAGGGAACTGTCTAATATATATATATATATAATATTATTATATTTAATAATATATAAATTTAGATCTTTATTTTTTTTTAAATCAATTTTCAATTTTATTTTCATTAATTTCCTTATGAAATAGTTTAGTCACAAAACTATAAGTAACCCACATGTAACATCTTCTTACCACAGAGTGAACTCTCTTGGACAGTGTTTTTCTTCTCCTGAGGTTTGGAGCTGAGGACAGATGGCAAACGCAAGGCAGCTGTTTAATTTAATTGTGGATATTGCAGTTAATGAGATTAAGAAACAATATCTGTTATCCAGGGAATTAAACCCCAATGGAAATAGGTTTTTAGTTAGGAAGAAACCAGGGCTGTGGAAAGCTGACTGCCAACCTTCTGAAAGATGTAATGGTGGCCATAACCAGTAGGTTGTCTACACAGAGTAATTAAACCTTTAAAGGGAACCCGTCATCAACATTTTTCATGTTTAACTACTTTATATGTGTTGTGTTGTAATGCAGCTTAACAACTCATTATATTTTGCTTGCTTTTAAGGGGTTGTTCCACGATGCAATATTACATTTCTCTGCAGAGGGGTAACTGGTGGTCATGGGCGCCATGCTACATTTTGAATAAGGTGCCCCTCAAAAGCAGAGTACATACGTTTGTAAGATACACAAATGCACACAAGTAAACATATATACAAAAACATATCAATTTACACCCAGACAAAATAAATACAAAGATGTTGTTGTTAGTCTAAAGTTTGTATATATACATATCTAATCTTCTCCTGGAGGAATTAATTGAATCTTCTGGTCAGTAGATCCCACTTAGGACTAAAATAAATATTTTGGCCTAAGCCGCACCTTTTCTGTCCCCCTTGCCTCGTGCTAATGTTTGGAGAATACAATAAAATTAAGCCTCATCATAAACTGTGCTTTGTTCACTTAGGCCGAAGGAACGAGACATGGCTCATGGTTACCACGGCAACCGGCCTGTCAGGATGGTTTTATTAAGGTCCAATGGTAATTCTTATTCCCAAAAGCACGTTGTCAGATCCGCTCTTAGTCAAAGTGCGGCAGAAATATTTTCCATATTAGTTTCTTGTACTTTTCACATAATGTGTAATTGCATTTAAATGCCTTGGATTTGGCAGCGATAGAGCTGTAAAACAGGAGGATCCACACACCGAGCCGAATCATAGCCCTGGTTAATTCCCACGCTGATGTCTTGCTGGGTTTTTATCTTCTATTGTGGTTGATACTGTATATATTATATACAATATCACCGCTGCTGAAATGACCCTGACCCCAGATCGGGGGTGTGAGCGTGTGTATATGTAATAGTAGCCAACATTAATTATTAAAAAAAAAAACAAACATAAAATATCGTTCAGGGAAATGGTATAAGAACATGAGTGACAGCTCTGAAGAATAGTTAGGTGAATGCAGCTGCTTTCCTATGAATGGAGCCAGCAAAAGAGTGTTCCTATGAATAATGTCCGTGTGTCCCAACAAACCCCATGAACAGTGCCAGATAAAGCCATCATAAACACTGCCAGAAAATGGCACCATAAATGGAGCCAGCCAAAATGTGACCCCATAAACCAAGGCAGTCAGTGTCCCCATCAACAGAGCCAGAGAGTGCCCCCATCAACATGTTCAACTGGAGAGCACAGGACCATTCACTAACAAGCAGAGATCTTAAAAACAGAGAAGTTATTAGAACGTCGCAAAACTGTTCAATATACAATGATCTTCACTTAAAGGGGTTGTCCAGCTTTGGGGACTTTTTTTTTATTTTTTTTATAACATATATCTGCAGGACGGATTGGGAACTTAAAGTGGCCCTGGAAAAACAAAAACAAACTAAAGGTGGCCCCATGTTGTAGGTGGATTCAAATTGACAGAAGACGGACCAAAATAAGTAGGATGGGACAACCGAAATAGGCGGGGCCTGAAATAACGTTCAGCACAGAATACCGCCCCAGCAGAACCAAATACCACAGGACTGCACAAAATACTGCCACCTTCACCACAGTGTTCAACTGTATCACCATCATGAGGACAGTAATACAGTTAAGTTCAGGAGGGCACCAGCAGCCGTTGAGCATCAGACCATTATCTACCTGGCCTGCAGCCATCAAGAGGGCTTGAGTGGCCCACTGGGTCTGTAGGGTCTATGGCCAATCTTTCCCCTGTAAACCTGCAGCCTGTTGTACCCGTCATACTCACCTGCTCCCCGCTGCTCCTTTCCGTTTCACTGGTTTATTTTCCCTCTTTTGCAGCCTTCTGGTCCTCATCCTTCAAATTTCCAGAAGGACAGGGTCACTCGCGGCACTGCAGCAAATGTCTGTCCTTGGGGGCATGTCATCTCTTACATGATGGGGTCGCAGAAGACAGCCAGGGAATCAGAACAGCAGAGTTCTGGAGGAGTTCCCTTATAAACGGGTCATAAAATTCAGAATTCCTACATGGAATTTTCTACATTCAGAGTCAATATTGCTTTGCTCCATGCTTGAATGGTTAAGCTATGAAATGTATAAATGTGGATAATAGCTCATCCCTGCTCCTGTCAGGAGACCGTGGGTGGCCAGTGCGGCCGATGCGTAAAGCAAGCGGATTTATTGCAGGAGAAGCCGTTGTGACTCAGTGAGACATCCTTCTAAATTGGATGCTTAAATGCAGATGACTGTCTCAGAGAGGTCAGGATAGATGTTATACCGAAGAATCTGATCACTATGGTAACATCCGATGGTGGGGATAGTGAAAAAACACCTTTTATTTTATCTTCAACTGAACTATTTCCCTTTGTTGTCAAAAATCCGAAGCATACATCTTACGGTCAAAGTATTTCCAGAATACTGCTATCTATCTACCTCTTATCCATCTATCTGTGAGGCTGTGAGGGGAGATACTGCGGCTTGCTGGAGGCCAGGAGAAGATGGAAATGGTGGCAGATGAGGGTGGTTGTAGTCCTTCACTGTGGGTAAACCTTCTACTTCTTACACTCCCTGTGTTCCATACAGTGAAAGGAGGGAACATAATGGGAGTAGTAGTTCATACAGCAGCAATAGGCACAGTCCGAAGGTGTGTTGCAAAGTAGGCATTTCCTAATAGGCAGTAGCAATGATGGTAGTAACCCTCCTTGAGTCTAACTCCCAAGTTCACTTTACAATCATCACAAATAATCACAGGCGTGCAATTCCGTTGTTGTGCAATTCCCAGATGCAGGGTGCAGATCTTAGATCCAGATGACCAGTCCATTTCTAATTGTGATGGACACTGAAGCAATATACGCATTCCACAGCAGTAAAGTCTTATTGCCATAAATGTGCGGTACCTTAAAAGGGTTTTCTGATATATATGATAATTTTTTTTTTTTTTTTAACTGATGACCTATGCTCTGGATAGGACAACAGTATCTGATTAGTGGGGGTCCGACCTCCAGGGGTGCAGCTAGCCTCTGTGCTGCCTGAGGCGAAGACTGAAATGGCGCCATCCCTCCTCCCATGCTAATTTTTTAACCTAACCCCTTTGCCACTGTGAAAGTGCTCATGGTCCTTCTGCTCCCCCCTTCTTGCCCCTTCCTGGTGCTGCCTGAAGCGCTCGCCTCACCTGGCCTCATTGGTGGTGCACCCCTACTGACATCTGGGACACCCGCTAATTAGCTGTTTTGAGAAGGCAGCGGCGTACAAAGTATAGCAGCTATGCTTGGTTTGGGGCTGAGCTGCTCCTAGGCCACGTGAAAAATTTTCACCGACCTAGGAAAAGCTGAGAGAAGGCCGCGACGCTCAAAGGAGCGCTACTGCCTTCTCAAACCACCGGTTGTCGAACCCCCACCGATCAGATACTGATGGCCTATCATGAGGATATTACAATCTCGGAAAACCCCTTTAATGCTTGAATCCAGAACGGCCTTGATGGTTCTAGATCGTCTATGAATGTCTGTTCTCTCTTTCTCTCAGGGATAGCCGCTACGTTAAAGGGGTTATGCAGCCACTGATCAGCTGTTTGAAGATGAAGCACATTTTTATATTTTAATAATACGGGCGTTTTCTCTTTCTCTCTCTACTTTCTATTTTTGCTGCTTTAAAAGTGCAGGAGGCAGAAATTGCTTTTTCATCATTTGCGTACCAGGCCTTAGGTCAGAATGCTGCTGCTTTGCACTCTTATTTCTATTAATAATTGCGCTTCTAGATAGAAGTTTTACGCCTTAATTTAATACATGGAAATCCTGACAGCAGCTCTTTATCAAGTAGGAAAACATGAAACAAGCATTGCCTCTGGCAGCACCCCCGCCTTCACCGTCCCCCACACAGCCTTGTTCTTGGCTCCGTTTATATTGTTACTATATATTATAGTTTTGCATAATTTCTTACATACTAATATAATAACTGAATAATAGGCGACAATTAAAATATAGCATTTAATACAGAAACATTAACATGGTAATAAAATAATTGACTTGTAAATGGTCCAGAATAGTAGTGTAAGCTTTTCAGAGTACATAAATCACCATAGGAAAAATCAACAACTGATATATAACAGAGCTATTATGCTTATATTACACCTGCAGATAACTGTTAAGATTATCGCTAAGGCTACTTTCACATTAGCGGCAGCCTTCTCCGTCAGGCTGTTCCGGTGGGTGAACAGCCTGCCGGATCCGTGCTGACGCTAAGGCTACTTTCACACTAGCGTTTTAAAATTCCGGTATTGAGTTCCGTCATAGGGGCTCAATACCAGAATAAAACGCTTCAGTTTTGTCCCCATTCATTGTCAATGGGGACAAAACTGAACTGAAGACAACGGAGGCTCCTGAAAGCATTCCGTTCCGTCTTCAGACCGGAGAACAAACCGCAGCATGCTGCGGTTTGCTCTCCGGTCCAGGCATCCGCACCAAGACGGATCCGGAATGACCCCCAATGCAAGTCAATGGGGACGGATCCATTTGGTGTGGACACACCAGTAATCCGGATCTGTCCTCCATTGATTTCCAATGGGGGGTCATTCCGGATCCGGCTACATATATACAGACATACACACATACATACTCACATACTCCAGGGACGCCGGCAGCAGGTCTTCACGTGCCTCCTGCGCGCAGCTATGACGTTTCCCCACTGCGCCCAGCAGAGGGAGCTGTGGGGGATCGTCATCACTGCGCGCAGGAGGCGTGTGAAGACGTTCTGCCGGCGTCCCTGGAGTATGTGAGTATGTATGTAATGTATGTATGTATGTCTGTATGTTTGTTTGTATGTATGTCTGTGTCTTGTTTCAATGTGTGTACATGTATAGCGTTAGCACGGATCCGTTGGCACCCTTTAGGTGCCGGATCCGTGCTAACGCTAGTGTGAAAGAGGCCTAATGCATGCGTGCAGCCTGAACTCCGTTCCGGCCCTATTCACTATATAATGGGGGCGGGCCGGAGTTCCGGCCGCAGCAGGGCGAACATGCTGAGAGGCAACTGGAATAAAACTACGACATGCCCTATACAGTGTGAACCTAGCCTGGTTCATATGAATGCTCGTTAGTGATGATCTGGCAGTGTATAGCTACTTTTACATCAGTGCTTTGTATTCCGGTTATGAGATGCGGCAGAGGATCTCAAAATCGGAGCAAACCGATTTGTTCTATTTAATACATCAGGATGCAGCCGTTCTGTTTGTATGCAGTTGTATTAAATCGTAACTGAACAATCCGGATCCGTCACTAAAAACAATATAAGGCTTAATTCAGACGTCCGTGGAGCACAGTCCGTGTTCTAAGGGCAGGAGCGCACGGCGTCATTGGTTGCTGTCACGCTGTACAGTGATACACTCGATACGCGTGTGTACAGTGTATTACTGTACAGCAGCGACTATACGAAGCGCACGGCGTCACAGCAACCAATGATGCCGTGCGCTCCTGTCCTCAGAAGGAGCATGGTCCGGTTTTTTTTTAAGTCAATGGGTGATGGATTCGATTTTTTTATGGTTCTGGCACCGTTGACTTACATTGTTTGTTTTTAGTGACAGATCCGATTTGTTCCACTTCGCAGACCAGACACAATGAAACAAACTGGAGCTGAATACATCCTGATCTGTTTTGTTCCCATTGACAATGTATGGGGACAAAACAGAAGCGTATTGCTCCAGTTTTGAGGTCCTCTGCCGGATGTCAAAACCGGAATACAAAGAGCAGATGTGAAAGTAGCCTGATAACCTGATTAACAAGCAAGCACTCGGTCATCGCGTAATTTGAAATCTTTTAGTAGGCTTAAAAATCTTCATTTGTCGACAGCAGATCGTGCTTTGTAATGCGATGGCATTAGCGATCACTCGTCTCCATACTGTGGAGGAGATCGCTGTATGTGATAACAGCGGTCTCCTCCGCTGATGAGCAGGCAATTGCTGACAATCCCCTGCTTAATCTGCAGGTGCAGTATAAACTTTACTCTTCTAGGCCTAATGCTTGCCCTAAAAAACAGAGCACCCGCCCCAAATCCATCCAGATCACTCACCCTGGTACACCCTGAAAATCCCTTTACACTGCCCCAATGATCTAACCATATGGCATCTTGCATTTAAAGGGGTTTTATAGGATTATAAAAAACTTGGCTTCCAAAAACAGTGCCACATCTGTTCCTGGTTGTGTGTGCTATTGCAAATTAGCACAATTCCCATCAATAGAGCTGAGCTGCAACCTCCAACATAATTCATGGAGAGGTATGGCGCTATTTCTGGCCATATATAAACCCCCTAAAGAGACCTTCCTCCTCTGAGCTGTTTGAAGTGCTGGGCACAGTCAGCAAAAATCCACTAAAGGAGTTCTCCAACGTCTAAGAAAATCACTTGTGAGTGACCTTTTTTTCAAGAGAAAATTGAATTTTTTTTTTTAATTTGGCACTGTTTCCACACCACCAGTCAATGATGTTTCCCGCTGCTTCCTCCATGTGTGATGACCGCAGTTAGCAGCGGGAGACCATAATTCACTTGGCATGGAAACATCCTCAGATTTAAAAGCTAAGTATATTAGATCTTTTTTCAGCTTCTTCAAACCATACTTCCTCACTCCTAACTAGGCACTGTGTTGGGAAATCCCACACAATTAATCTCCTGCATAGAGCTTGCAGGAGAGAAGTGACGCTCTACCAAGAAGTAGTTAAAGGGGCTCTGTGTGTTACGTTGCTCCCAATTTGTCCAGGGCATTGGTAGCATCCACTGGGAAGACCATGATAATGATACCTATCCGAGACCCAGACCACAAAGAGAGGACCATGATGATTCCTATCTGACACCCAGACCACAAAAGAGAGGACCATGATGATTCCTATCTGAGACCCAGACCACAAAGAAAAGGGTTCATACTAATTTGCATTCAAAGGGAGTTCCTTGGAATTTTGGGGGTTTTCTTAGGTTGGATGGGGGTGTAAAAAATCTTTCAGTTGGTGTAATTAGCAAATATGTTATTGTTTGGAAAAATAGGGCTAAACTTTTTATAAATAAATCTCTTAAAGGCGCTTTTTAGCTTTCCTCAGGATAAGTCACAGTGGATGGAATCTTGTGCTTCCAGCTCCATCCATATCCTGGGGATAGGCCATCAATGACTAAATACCGGAAAACTCTTGAAAATAGTCACCTTATTTGTATTGCATACTTACCGATCATTTGAATCCCCAAACTACGTAGAACATTGGGAATGCCCCCAAAAGCCCACTTTTTTATAAGCCTTGCCCCTTTGTGGTTCTGTTCACAGGACTGCCCCCCTAAGCAGAACTGTCATCGGTGTAAACAGTGGGAGTTTTCCTTCTAGTTGCCGTGGTTACCAGGGGCATTGAAATGGGTCCAGTGATTAATAACAGTTGCAGTCACATTTAGTGTAACATTCTTCCAATCCCTGACCAGAATTCCTATCACACACACCATGGCAGGGAAGGACGCTAATGATACGATTTCATTCTTTGATTAATAGATGGGTTAATGAGCTCTTTTTATTATACTGTCAAGGGACATTCCTGCTTAATCTAAATTTATAATTGAATTTTAATTAAAACTTTAGTGAGCAGTGCAGATTTAATGAATGTGCCATCTAACACCCTGGGTACAGTGCCCAGGTACTAGAATTGCCGTAGCTGTATAACGGCACCCAAGAGGCTCAGGGTAGCAGTTGGTTTTCTAGAGTGCAGCTGAAAGAGGTTTTCTGTTTTTTTTTATTTTTTTATTTTTTTTTTTTCTGCATGTATGCCGTGTGATAATACATTTTAATAAAGTTAGATATACTGTATGTATAATCTGAAATCCAATAATTCAGCATATTTGGTAATCCGGCACAGAGATGCTAGTAAAAACTTTCACAATACTTTTTTTTCATATGCATATCTGTTTTCACTTAGAAAAATATTTTTCTAAGTTTCTGTAGAAAGAAGTGTGCATTCTAGTTTTTTTTTCTTTTTTTTTAACTACATGGGAAACCGTAGCAAAAAAAAAAAAAAACAGATCTGTTGCAATCCTGCAAAACAAAATCAACTGAAAGTAATAGGAGTATCAGTTAAATTGATTACATACAATAGTTTTTATATGGTTTTTAAATACGTCCCACTGACACCCTGTTTTAATGTGAATTTGACGATTTGCAAATAGGCTTAAACAGGCTAAGTGATTAAATATAAGGTAAAACTGACAAATCGCATACAGAATAAATAATCACCTGCCTGCACAATACAATGGGGGAACTCCCGTTGCCATGCCGTAGCATGTCATACAAGAGTGATAGATGGTGATCTACAACATCATACCTAGCTGATGTTCTCAGCAAAGCTCCCTCTTATTTGTCTTTGTGCACAAAGGTTTATACCTTTCAGCCCCTTCTCCTAAGGAAGTCTAGGATGCAGTACGTATGTCTCTGAGATAATCACTCAGGAATGCAGCCTTCTCAGCACAACAGGGTTTTTTGTATATGTTATCTAACTATCTGTAACTTATTACATTACAAAGAATATCATTACAATGAATATAGAAGGTGATATAATAAATAAAGGGGACAAAACCAATCAGTATTTAAGTATGTAAAATACCCTTGCAACACACACTTTTTTAAAATAATAAAAATGTTATCAGGTTGCATACAAATTGAAAACAGATCCAGTTTCCATGATGATAGTGTACCCTAATCTAGTATCATAAGACCAGAAGCGTGGGGTTCACATGTAGCTTAGGGCTATTGACATGTTGGAAGGCGAACCATTGGCTTAGTCCTGAGCTCTCTGGATCAGGTTTTCATTAAGAATATCTCTGTAGTTTGCTCAATTCAACTTTCCCTCAACCCTGACCAGTCTCCCTGTCCCAGATGCCGTAAAAACGCCCCACAGCATGACGCTGTAACCCCCATGCTTCACTGTAGGGATGGTATTGGGCAGGTAATGAACAGTGCCTGGTTTCCGCCATACATCAATCTTGATTTCTTCAGACCAGAGAATCTTGTTTCTCACAGTCTGAGAGTCAATTAGGGGTGTGTTTTTTTTTTTTTTTTTGCAATCTCCAAGTGGGCTTTCATGTGTCTGATGAGAATTTTTTCTGGTCACTCTGCCAAAAAGTCCAGATTGGTGGAGTGCTGCAGTGATGTTTGACCTTCAGGGAGTTTCTCCCATCTGCACACAGGATCTTTTGAGTTCAACCAGAGTGACCTTTGGGGTGCTACCTATAGAGGACACTTTGCTCTTGGGAAACTTTTAGTGCAGCAGAATGTTTTGTACCCTTCCCCAGGTGTGTGCCTTCCTGTCTCTGAGCTCTACAGGCAGTTCTTTCCTCCTCATGGCTTCTGCTCTGATATGCAAACCTTATATAGATAGTGGTGTGTCTTTCCTGATCATGTCAATCAATGGAATTTACCACAGGTGGACTCCAATCAAGGTGTAGTAATATCTCAAAGATGATCTAGAGAGGTTGGAGGACCCCAGAGCAAAATTTCAAGTGTCATAGCAAAGAGTCTAAATACTTATGTCCATGCAAATTCTAAAATTCTGTTTTCACTTTCTCATTATGGGGGATTGAGTGCTGATTGATGCAGATTTAATTTTAGCACAAGGCCACAACAAAAGATGAAGAAAGTGAAAGGGTCTGAAACGGACCTCATTAGTGACTTGTAATAGTTTTATAGCTATATCTTTCTGAATGCATTGCATATATGCATCAATCTTCAGAGGAGGGGAGTGGTGGTTGTAGCCCTGAGAGGGGTAAAAGTACTCACGATGGCAGTCCTCGCTTTGGTGCTCCCCAGGCGGTGCACAATGAATGAAGGGTGCTCCCTTTCTTCACTTGGGGCACTCCCTGACTTTCTGGAGCTACTGTCTGACGGTAGTTGTTGTGCCCTTGATATTAGGTGATTGGCAGGGTGCAAGGCTAGTGGATAGAGGGTGAAGTCAATAATCAGTCCTGTTTTTTCCCCAAAAAATAATATTTTTCTTTACTAAATTGATGATGGGAGTAGTAGTACATATTGCAACAAAAAGTATAGTTCCAAAGTCTGTCATAGTTTAGTCTCTTATAGCTGTGTTTAGACGGCAACATTGATGTTGTCCTTCTATGGACACATAATTCCTGGGCTTAGAGGTGCAGGATTTAGATTTGCATCCTCTCTCTCAAAGTGTGGTGAGTGCTAAAGGCAATGAACCCTTTCCACAGCAGTGAAGACTTTTTCCATAAACAAGCAGTACCTTACTGATGTTATCTTGCATGGCCTTGATGATTCTCTACCTTCTTAGGCTACTTTCACACTAGCGTTTTTAAATTCCGGTATTGAGTTCCGTCATAGGGGCTCAATACCTGAAAAAAACGCTTCAGTTTTGTCCCCATTCATTGTCAATGGGGACAAAAGTGAACTGAAGACAACGGAATGCTCCTGAAAGCATTCCGTTCCGTCTTCAGACTGGAGAACAAACCGCAGCACGCTGCGGTTTGCTCTCCGGTCCAGGCATCCGCACCAAGACGGATCTGGAATGATCCCCAATGCAAGTCAATGGGGACGGATCCGATTGGTGTGGACACACCAGTAATCCGGATCTGTCCTCCATTGACTTGCAATGGGGGGTCATTCCGGATCCGGCTACAGAGAGACAGACAGACAGACAGACAGACATACATACATACATACATACATACATACATACATACATATACACACAAACACATACATACTCACATACTCCAGCCAGGGATGCCGGCAGCATGTCTTCACGCGCCTCCTGCGCGCAGCTATGACGTTTCCCCACTGTGCCCAGCAGAGGGCGCTGTGGGGAATCGTCATCACTGCGCGCAGGAGGCGCGTGAAGACATGCTGCCGGCGTCCCTGGCTGGAGTATGTATGTATGTGTGTGTGTGTGTGTGTGTATATATGTATGTATGTATGTATGTTTGTCTGTGTCTTGTCCCAATGTGTGTGTCAACATGTGTGGGGCCAGAGCGCTGCTCCGGCTCCACACATGTATCAGCGGCAGTACGGATCCGTTGGCACCCTTTAGGTGCCGGATCTGTGCTGCCGCTAGTGTGAAAGTAGCCTAAGGCACATCAGCGTCAGCCTTTCCTTTCTCCTGCTCTGGTATAGGAGCAGGAGAACGGAAAGGACAGATTCGGCACATAACTGAGTTGAATGAAGCCTACAGTCCCCATGGACTATAATGGGGTCAGTTAGGTTTCCGCTCAGAGGAAGATTTTTGAAGCGGTGACAAAAGTCCTGCATGCACAACTTTTGTCTCCGCTTCAAAAATCTTCCTCTAAGCGGAAACCTAACGGACCTCATTAGTGACTTGTAATAGTTTTATAGTTAACAAAGGGGAGAAATATTCCAGAAGATATACATTTTCTAGAATGTTATATAAGGATTGTTGATGATGCTGTAAACATTCTTATCTTTTAATTGCAGGGGCAAAAAGACTGACCAACAGGGCAACCTTGTGGTATGTCCCACTTTCCCTAACAAATGTGGACAAAGTCATTCAAGTACCTCCAATCCAGGTAAATTTTTGTTGTCTTCTCCTTGGCATCTTGTATCTCAGTGGTCTCCAAACTGCTTTTTCAGTACAAGAACTCTCATCATGCTCAGACAGTTTATAACCTCAAAGACACATTTCTAAATTGAAAATGCAAGTCTAGCCTTTGCGTGTGACAGAACAGCTTCAAACCTTCTCCCTTGTTGGTGGAAAGTACAACTTTGTTCATCATGAGCTTTCTGATTCATGAAGAGTGTGCTAGAACTGACACACAGGAAAAACACTAGAGGAATAAGCAGGGTGGAGATGTATCTCTGCATCAGGGTGTACATTATATGCCGTCCATAGTGTGAAGACAGCTGGTGACCACGTTCCATATATTACTAATAGACAGAATATTTTCTTATCCTTTGTCGGTATTTGTTTCTTCATAAGTGCTGCATCATCTTTAGACCATTGTGGATTTATCATACACAAAGGTAATTCAGTATTTGGACCACGCTGTGGGTACAGGAAATTGCAGAACAGCCTTGGAAGAAATGCTTTGTGTAGCAGCTGCTAAAACGGATCCGTAATTGGCAGATCCATTGCTCCTAACACAGTAAATATTTCAGACTCTAAGGAGTCTCCAGAGATAAAATGGAGGACAATTATGTAACCCACAAAATGCTTACTGAGTCTTCTTAACTCCTTCACTACTTGTACCTGTAAATATTTGGTCCTATCAAGTGTTCTATATCCACCAGGCCAGCTAGTTCTGGTTCTAGATTTAAATATAATTGAAATTATAGTAATTAAAGAATCAACACAAGTCCTCAACCTAGATATTGATGGCCATAGGTGGGCAAGTGTGGTTTGTAGACCCCATGAGGGACACTTGTTTCATCCTATTCATCACATGAAGACTCTCCAATGGAAAAATCTCCTGGTATTTTATGGGGAGTTTTCTCTTTCCTACATAAATAATGATTTTTCCTATGAAAAACAGCACCCCCGAGGCTTCAGTGGGGGATACACGATATGTATAAGCCAATACAGATTTGAATCCCCATAGCAGTCTTTACTGGAGCTTTGTTATTGATTGTGTATACATTATGTCACCATGATGACTTCATGTCATTAATAGTAGCTTTTGTTTGATTGCTAGTGAAGAAGTAGAAGCTCACATCAAGGTTGCTTCGTGGCGTTCTAGTTATATGGCCCTCATGCGACAGACGTTCAGCTACATTCAATTTTCTGTATAGCACTGGTCTTGCATGTGAAAATATGAATAACGTTTTTTTAGACCTCACATGTCCGTTCATGTCCTAATAGATACTGGTAGACTTCTTCTCTGTTGACCCCTAGAGCTTAAAAGGGTTATTCCATGAATAATGTAAAAAATAATAATCGTACATAATCTATGACTACCTCTTTCTAACAAAGTTTGGACCAGCAGGGGTGCACCACGAGTGAGGCCAGGTAAGGCGATCGCCTCAAGCAGCACCAGGTAGGGGCAACCAAAGGGCCATGGGCTGAAGGGAATGGGTTAGGTTAAGAAATTGGAATTGGTGAGTCGCTCTTTAAGGTTTTGCCTCAGGCAGCAGAAAGGCTAGGTGCACCCCTGAGAACCAGCCCTTCAAACTGGCGTGTCCTTTCTCAGGGGTGTGTCCTTTCTACTGCAGCTAGTGGCAGTTGAAGGATGGAACAGAGTATGTGCTCCCTTCTCGGTGAGCAAGATAGAGAAATTAGAAAGAGCAAACAGCAGGTAGCGCTATACAGATACATTTCAGTGAATTACTCAGCTATAATACATTTTTAATTACATGCAAAGTATTCAGATCTAGGTGCTGGCTTGAAAAGAATATTTTTCATAGGACAACCCATTTTAAGTGTGAGATTATTTTACTCTTCTAAAACGTTAACTAAAAGACTTGAGGTGCATTGTCATACAGGCTCGGTTGGAGATGGTCACACATGTATAGAATAGTCAGACAGAAATGTATTCAATAATATGCTATTTAACAAACACAGATACCAAAGCACACAATCAGTTGACATTAGTATAAGGGGATCCAGGTGAAAAATTGGTCATGCAGTGTACTTAGGATTGGGTGAGGGAGAGGTCAAACCAGGTCTGAAGCAGAGGTCAAGAGTGGACCCAGGAGGACCTACGCAACTGAGCCCAGTTGTCAGTGGTTTCAATTGATGGGACCTCACTATATGGCATTGGTCAGTATGACTCTTGGGTGTCATCTTCCATACACATTCAAAAACGTTATCGATAATTAAACCATGTGAGAATATTATTCAGGCAGAAATTATTTCAGTAGATTTACCCTTTGGAGTTTGCTACGACATCATTAAGAGAACCCTTCGGATTTTGCATGCAGATAAGCTTTTCAGTGACAATGAAAAGGCAGCAGGGAACCCGAAGAAGTCGGCACTGAGGTTTAATTCTGTATTTCAGCCGGAAAATGGGCAAATTAATTGCGTAACTGAGCAAAGTAGAATGAGCAGGATTGAATTTCTGGGTTAAAGGAGAGATTTCAGACTAGAGGGCTCAATGGAATCTGTGTTTTGAGAGTCGTGTAGCTCAGTGTCTCTGCATTTGAAGGTTTGGGAAGCAAAACTCATGACGATGGTTGGTATAACAAATGTGACGGTGGCCTTCAAGGCATTTCCTACATATACAGCTGCAGTGGTCCAGCTGGAGAATACCCCTAAAACCAGTGACACATCCATATAGTGCCCAGATATAGACTACGACAGCATGGTGGCTGAGTGGTTACCACTAGTACCTTTCAGTCCTGGGTTTGAATTCATCCAAGAGCAACATCTCCATGAAGTTTGTACATTCTCCCAATATTTACATGAGTTTCCTCAGGGTATTCCTGTTCTTCCCACAATAAAAAAAATAAAATAATTGAGAACGGTGTTGCACTAACCATTGTCTTTCATTCTAGTTGACACTAATAGGCTCTCCACACAGTGGGACATGATCCACCTGCAGTCACTGATAGTGTTGGAATATGAAGGGCCAATTGGACATAATCCCACTTAATCTTGAACTAGATATTGACCTAACTTGGACAAGTATAAAAGTTTGATAAACCAGAGAAATGATTTATTTTTGTGTAATGTCCCCATTCTTTGTAACTCCTCCATTGTAACTACTTTGAAGATCAGTGCCTGCTGCTGCATCCACATTACAAATCTGAGGCTGACTGCTGCAGATCTATGGACCAGGGGGGCTCATTTGGGTGTGGACACTTGCCAATGTTTCTGGGCAGTTTTCACGCAGAAACCACTCTAAGAAAGGACATGTTCCTTCTTGACGCAGTTTGGAAATCAATGCAAAATTAGTCCTCGCCCATTTGAACTGCAGTGCTGATTCACCTTGACAGCAGTGAGAGGCAGATCTCGTGTCTGCTCTCAAAATCTACAACGTGAAAGAGCCTTAAATCCCTGATTTGCAGCTTGAGTAATTGAACTATTAGGAGCTGTGATCGGATTGTCTTTTTTTTTTTTTTTTTTTTTTTTTTTTGCACCCTCAGTCAATAGCTTATAAATATATCAGATGCTTTTTAGACAGCAATAAAGTTAAAGTGCCCCCCCCTTGAAAAAAAACCCTCACATTAAAGGGGTTCTCTTGGAATTAAAAAAAAAAATCTAAATACTTAAATGTTTCCTTATTATAAATATATTCCCAAATACCTTTTCATTAGTTATAATGGCTCGTTTTGTCTAGGGAGCAATCAATGGCCACCATCCTATTAGTACACACAAAACCTGTCCTAATCACACAGGAGGACTAGTTACTTCACATCACTGAGGTAAAGAGCTGCCTGATCCTCCTCTCCACTTGTCAGGGATTATGATCCTGAATACAGCTGATAAGATCTTCAACTGAATCTCTGTAGGAACGGAGATCATGAGGAGACATAAAGTACAGAGAGGTGGACAGGACAGACTGTGGTAATGTCGGGCTGCGGTAATGGAGGCGGCTGCTTCATGTCTCCTCATAAACTCCATTCCTACAGAGATTCAGCTGAAGATCTTATTAAAATGTATTCAGGATCATAATCCCTGACAAGTACAGCAAAGAGGAGTCTGAGGCAGATCTTTACCTCAGTCTAGTGAAGTAACTTGTCCTCCTGTGTAATTAGGACAGGTTATGTGTGTACTAATAGGACGGCAGCCATTTTATTTCTCGTAATGATTGCTCCCTAGACAAAACAAGCCATTATAACTAATGAAAGGTACTTGGGAATATATTTATAATAAAGTAATGTTTAAAGGGGTTGTCTCACCTCCTGCATTCCTGGCATCTCTGCTGCTCTGTGAGCCTGTTTTAGAGCTGGGGGCTTCTCCACTCTCTGACAGCAACCCTTTCCTCAGTGTGCGCGCTCACACATGCATCTTTCTGTAGCTCACTGCACAAGATTATCTCTATAGATTTGTATATAGAGATAACAGTGGGTCCCAGCAAGTGTGATGTCTATCTCCTGGTAAGGTTACCAGGAGACAGATAAGATTGCTCTGCCAGACGCTGTAGGAAACTTTCAGGTTAGGCCTCTCTCACACTAGTGGCAGTACGGATCCGGCAGGTGAAGGGTGCCGCTGGATCCGTGCTGCCGTAGGGACATGTGTGGGGCCGGAACCGCGCTCCGGCCCCACACATGTCGCACAGTACATACACACAGACACACAAACATATACACATACATACTTACATGCTCTCGGCAGGTCTCCACAGCACAGTACAGGAGCAGGACGGCGCGCACACAGGACGATTCCCCACAGCGCCCTCTGCTGGGCGCTGGGTGGAATCGTCCTATGCGTGCACCATCCTGCTCCTCCTGCGCTGTGGAGACCTGCCGGGAGCATGTAAGTATGTCTGTGTATGTGTATATGTCTGTGTATGTGTATATGTCTGTGTATGTGTATATGTCTGTGTATGTGTATATGTCTGTGTATGTTTATGTGTATGTATGTGTGCAGGTGACGGATCTGTCATGAACTCCATTGAAAGTCAATGGAGGACGGATCTGTTCACCATTGTGTCACACCAAACGGATCCGTCCCCATTGACTTGGTGCGGATGCCTGGACCGGAGAGCAAACCACAGCATGCTGCGGTTTGCTCTCCAGTCTGAAGATGGAATGTAATGCTTTTAGGAGCATTCCGTTGTCTTCAGTTCAGTTTTGCCCCCATTGACAATGAATGGGGACAAAACTGAAGCGTTTTATTCCGATATTGAGCCCCTATGACGGAGATCAATACCGGAATTATAAAACGCTAGTGTGAAAGTAGCCTTAGAACTGAAGCTTTCCTACAGTCTTTTTTCACAAGATGACAGCAGGCACTCGCAATCTGTATAATACAGGTCCGGGGGTCTTTTTGGAAGCCCCAAACCTGTTATACTTTATCCTCATGGCATAACTGTACAGAACAGCTTCAGGGCAGCAGCTCATGCCCTAAAGCTATTCTATAGGAAGAACGAGGTGCCGGGTACAGGAGCTAATAGAAGAATACATGCAAGGTGGCCAGGAACTGGAGCTAACATAGGAATACATACCGAGGTGGCCAGGGACCGGAGCTAACATAGGAATACATACAGAGGATGCCAGGGACTGGAGCTAACCTAGGCATACATACAGAGGTGGCCAGGGACCGGAGCTAACGTAGGAATACATACAGAGGAGGCCAGCGACTGGAGCTAACATAGGAATACATACAGAGGTGGCCGGGGACTGGAGCTAACATAGGAATACATACAGAGGTGGCCGGGGACTGGAGCTAACATAGGAATACGTAGCGAGGTGGCCAGGGACTGGAGCTAACATAGGAATACGTAGCGAGGTGGCCGGGGACTGGAGCTAACATAGGAATACAGGTAGCCGGGGACTGGAGCTAACATAAGAATACATACAGAGGTGGCCGGGGACTGGAGCTAACCTAGGAATATATACAGAGGTGGCCAGCGACTGGAGCTAACATAGGAATACAGGTGGCCGGGGACTGGAGCTAACATAGGAATACATACAGAGGTGGCCGGGGACTGGAGCTAACATAGGAATACATACAGAGGAGGCCAGCAACTGGAGCTAACATAGGAATACAGGTGGCCGGGGACTGGAGCTAACATAGGAATACATACAGATGGGGATGGGCCTCTACGTACGCTCACTCAGGCGATTCCCGAACACCAGAAAGGCCAGACATTTCTCTCCTAGTGTGCAAGCACGGCCACCACTGGAATGCAGTGGAATGCTGGAACTCCTAGAGACGAGCAGGGTCTAAAAGAAGGTATGATGAAAGAAAATGGGGAAGAGAAGCAATATGAAAAACAGAAGTATATTACAAAGTGACTGAAAATACCATCATATACACAATAACTATGACTTTATGAGGTGAGACAACCCCATTAAGTATTTTCATGTTCTTAATTACTGGGGAAGCCGTTTAACTCTGGAACAATCAGAACACTTACCTGATGCCTTGATCATCTTTTAGTTGCAGGGCTCTTAATTCTTGGGCCCCTCTTCTGTCATCCAAGATGGCCGCATTGCTTCTCAGTGTATCTGGTGCATGCTGTACATCAGTAGCCCACGACACTTCCTACTTGTCCAGCCCTGCTCTTAGATTGGCCAGCAGAAATTGTCTTGGGCTACTGAAAAAGGATAGAAATATTATTAATATCACTACTGAATATTAATTAATATTGTCTACTACCTGAATCTCCATTGAAAGAGGATAGATATTGCTTATTAATATCAATAATAGTTATCAACAGCAATATCTGACCTTACTGGTGTGAAAAGGGTGAACTATTACCAATTATCAGATAACGGTCAATATTCTCCTTTTCCCCCTTGCTCGTGGGATTGTTCTCAGTTTATACCACAGCTAAAGTATGTTGCCTTGGTATCACCAGGAATAACACACAACTCTTGCAGATATAACATGAAAGACACCTTTACTTAACCCCCTTTACTTAAATCTGACGTGTCACTTTATGTGGTAATAACTTTGGAACGCTTTTACTTATCTAGGCCATTCTGAGACTGTTTTCTCGTCACATATTGTGCTTCATGACAGTAGTAAATTTGTGGCAAAATATTTTATTTTTATTTATAAACAAATTCAAAATTTACCAAAAATTTGGAAAAATTAGCAAATTCCAAATTTCAATTTCTCTACTTTCAAAATACATAGTAATACCTCCAAATATAGTTATTATTTTACATTCCACATATGTCTACTTTATGTTGGCATCATTTTATAAATGGAATTTTACTTTTTTAGGACATTAGAAGACTTAGATGTTTAGAAGCCATTTTTCAAATGTTCAACAAAATTTCCAAAACCATTTTTTTAAGCACCAATTCAGATATAAAGTGATTTTGAGGGGCTTACATAATGAAACCCACGCATAAATGACCCCATTTTAGAAACGACACCCCTCAAATTATAAAAAACTGGTGTTACAAACTTTGTTAACCCTTGAGGCGTTCCACAAGAATTAAAGGAAAATGGAGGTGAAATTTCAAAATTTCACTTTTTTGGTAGATTATTCATGTTAATAATTTTTTTCTTGCAACAAAGCAAGGGTTAACGGCAAACTAAACCTCAATATACATTACTCTGATTCTGCAGTTTACAGAAATACCCCATATGTGGTGGTAAACGTCTCTATGGGTTTGTGGCAGTGGTCAGAAGGAAAGGAGCGCCATACGAATTTTGGAGGCAGATTTTGCTAGAATGGTTTTTAGGCACCATTTTGTAATTGAGAGACCCCGACGTACCCCTACAGTGAACCCTCAAAAAAGTGACCCCATTTTGGAAACTACACCCTTCAAAGAATATATTAAGGGGGGTACTGACCACTTTCACCCCCTAAGTGTTTTACGGAATTTGGAAACACTTGGCTGTGAAAATGAAAAGTTTCATTTCTTCCAATAAAATGTTGCTTTAGCCCCAAATTTTTCATTTTCACAAGGGGTAACAGGAGAAAAGCACCCCATAATTTGTTCCCCATTTTCTCCTGAATACGGCAACACCCCATATGTGGTGGTAAACTGCTGTGGGGGCACATGGCAGGACTCAGAACAGAAGGAGCGCCATATGGATTTTACAGCACAGATTTTGATGGATTGGTTTGCGGGAGCCATTGATTTTTATTTTTTTGAGTTATTGTCTTATGTGGGGGGTTAATTTTTTGTGGGATGAGGTGACGTTTTCATTGGTACCATTTTGGGGTACATAAGACTTTTTGATCGCTTGGTATTACACTTTGATACCTAATATGTTTACCTTTCTTTTTTTACCTTTTTTTTACATTTTTTTTTTTTTACTTTTTTTTGGAAAATGGCGTTTTTTTTTTTTTTTTTTTACTTGAAACTTTTTTTTAACTTTTATTTTTTCACTTTTTTTTTTTTTTCCACTTTAACTTTTGGAGGTCTGATCCCCTTTACAATGCATTACAATACTGTTGTATTGTAATGCATTGGCTGTAAGTGTATTACTCAATGTAATACACTTACAGCCTGCTTCCTGTGCGATCCAGGGGGCTGGATCGCACAGGCACGCAGAGATGACAGCCACAATGCCTAAGGAAGGCATTGGGCTGTCATCCAAGCCATCGGGTCCCTGTCGCAGCGCGGGGACCCGATGGCCCACCCCGCTCGCCATCCTGAAATGCCGCACACCTCATGTGCCGCGGTCATCGCTGACCGCGGCAAATGAAGGCTTAATGCGTCGGCATTGGTGTTTTCACCGATGCCGGCACATTTAGCAGGGGTCTGGCACCTGGGCACAGCCGGACCCCTGCCGCTGATCGGGCGGGCGCAGCTCCTGCACCCGCCCGATCAGCGCGCCGTAGTAGTACGGTGCTGGGCGGCAATGCCCTTCCCGCAGCACCATACATGTACGGCGCTGGTCGGGAAGAGGTTAATTACAGTGTACTACAACATAAACAAATACTTTCAATCTCATGGTCATATCGGTATAAACCATGTCACTGGCCTATAGTCTAACAATATAGACAAAAGATACTTAGCCTTAGAATGTATGGTCGTCCTCCATCTAAGACCTCACAGGAAGCTGGTCTGGCCCAGGAATGCCCCAGTGGCTAGGTATATTAACACCTACCTCCCCCAATTCCTTGTACTTGTGATGTAAGCACAGGAAGGGATGGGGTCATGACTATGAAACCACATGGCAAAGTGATGTTGCTCACTCAACCATGTGTCCAATTTAAATATGAAAACAGGACTGAATCTCAGCCCTGTAACAGCTACCAAATGGACTGTATGCACCAAGATGCCTGACAAGTGGTGCAGCCATTTTGGATGATAGGAGAGGAGCCCAACAACTTATGGATCTGCAACTGAAAAGAGGAGAAGGAGTCATCATGTAAGTGTTGTTTGTTCCCCAGTTAATGATTGATGGTATGCAGGGGCTGGAGAGAATAGGAGTGGTGGCAGTGGCTATGATGGTGGTTGTAGACCTCATAGTGGCTAACCCTGCTCCAGTGCTCAGCCAGGCCGTGCAGATCTTGGAGGAGCGCAACCCTTCTTCCCCTTGGGAGACTCCTTGGACTTTTGGGGTATCCTGTCTGGTGGTGACTAAAGTGCCCTTGATATTAGGTTGGCAGCAGGGTGCAAGGCATTAGAATAGGGGACCCTATCAGATGTTTAAACCAATGACAAGTCTGACTTGGTTATAGTGAAGTATAGTATTTATTTTACTGAATAGATGATGGGTGTTACAGTGCAAATACAAGCAATAGGCACAGTTCCCAAGTGTTTCAAAGAGTATTCTTTTCCCAAAGGTTGTGTATAGGAGAAGGCTACTAGGATGGTCCTCCCTGAGTATCGTTCCACAAATAATCTTTCCAATTGATCAAAGGGGTCTCTCTGCAATGCCCAACGGTGGGGTGCAGTTCTAAATGGGAGGGCCAGTCTGTCTGTGTACTGTGGCAGGCACAAGAAGCAATATAACCCAAACTACATGCAGTAAAGTCTAAAGCCGTATGCATGTGTTCTGTTTACTGTCTTTGTCCAAGCACTGTCCCTTTAAATGATCCTCAACCTTCTGCAAAATCAGTACTTTTTTCCCTCACAGATTGGTTCTTAGTAAAGCTGCTTTTCTGGCAGCTTTTCATGAACAGGGATGGTAGCTCCTTGGAGAAGAATTCTTTTCTCTTGCTTCAGCTTGTCTGGCTTACACACTAGCAGCAGCATATATGTCCTCTCTCTTGGTCTACTTGCCAGGTACTCTAGTTCCAGGGGAAAGCAGGGCTAGCCCACCCCTTAGCAGGACTGCCAGTTAACGATTTTCTACCCATATACAGCTTTTTGGAATTTTTAGTGCATAGTAAAGTCATATTAGCCATTTGTACCACTGAAAGCGCATAGTGAGAATTTTAACAACTTTAACATTTAATTGTAATGTATTATATCATTAACCCTTTGGCAGTGACATATAGCATTAACTCTTTGGGAGTAGGCCCCATATATTGTGTTCCAGGAGCCCTCACAGGATTTTATCTTGCCCTTTTGTCACCGGTAATGTGAAAAGTAATCAACACACAATTTAAGTTCACATCATTTACAGTAAAAGGCATCTGGATGTGGTTTTCAAACCTAACCCACACATAGTACAAACAATCTGTGCAGAATTATGAGCTAATGGAGATTTTCAAATTTTCAGTATGCTTATTCTGTTGTAGAAATGCTGCATGTTTTCAGGATTTCAGTGAAATTGCATGAGCGTGATATGGGCGACTTTTTCTACCTATATTATGGCCGCTAATCCCCGCCTGACCATATGACCTTATGCCCAGTCTCTATGGTGGTTATAGTTTGGGTCATTAGACCAACAATGAGATTGTGATACAGACCCATATTATGCATGTGTAAAACTAGCTGTGTAGGGCTGCTTCGGTGGTAACAGTGAACTCTTCTTTTAAATTACTATATTACGTGTTCATTCTCCTTTAAATATGTGGCAAATTCTTTCTTAAAGGAGTTGTCCATGGATAAACTTCTCTTTTTTTTCCCTTGTACTTACCCTGTCAGCCCTGATATACTATACTATACTCACGTCTCTTTCTTCCTTTGGGAGATCGGGGGAAATAGTCATGTTACCGCTCCTGCTCTGTGCTGTTAATTTCTGGTGACATAACGACCTTTATTCCCATGATGCCCTTCTAGTGTTGCCACCTTTCCCAATGAGAAACACTGGCCAGTTTTACACAGGTGAAAAGGGGGTGTGGTTTTGGGGGACATGGTTTACCACAAGGTGTTATTTAATGCCAATCATGTTTTTGAGTTTTGCGCCTTTTTTTAATTTTTTCCTGTCGTTTATAATATAAAACATTGTCGGCCCTGATGGGGGTCCGATCTGAGGCTGATGGGGGTCTGAACTGAGGCTGATGGGGGTCCGATCTGAGGCTGATGGAGGTTGTGGGGCCTGATGAAGGTCTGATTTGGGGGTCTAATGAGGATTGGGGGTCTTATCTGATGAAAAATATATTTTTCTTATTTTACTCCTCCAAATCCTAGGTGTCTCTTCTAGTCCAGTGCCACTTATAGTCCGAAAAATATGGTATATAAATCTATCTGTATACTCCAATACATTATACGTAAGGAATACTATTGAAGTTTTTAGCCAGAGAAAATCCTCTGATTATTAACAGTGGGCTCTATGGCTCACTGCTTGGAGTTTCTGCCTAACATACAGAAGGTCCTGTAGGTTCTTCAGTATATAAAATATGGAAACTTGCCTCCTGCCACAAATAGGGCTATGCCAGTGTTTTACCGGTCAAGTGGTGACCCTATGCCCTCCTTCAGAATCCCAGCCTAATGCTCTTGAGGTCAGACCCATGTGGCTAGGGAATGGGCTAGACGATGGGGTTCACAGACAGTACATGAGTTGCTCCTCCTACCTCTCCTACGCTACCACGCATGCGCTTCTGTGAACAGAGTGCATGTGTGAAGCTGTCTGCATTCACTGGTCTTAGACAGCCTATAGAAGGAGGCAGCATGGGATGATGATGGGTGTAGTGGGCAGAGTTTTGTGTAAACAATGGGGCTCTGCAGAAGCAGGGGAGTCAGAAGGGGTTGAGAGGTACAGTATTATGTTTGGTAGGAGAGCAGTCATGTTTTAGAGCATTTTTTTATGGCTCTGCAATACCCCTTTACATTTTCAAGCAACCAAAAAGATTTGATTATTTTAGAATTTCAGAACGTTAACAATTTGTTATGCAACGCCTGGAAAGCTTCCCATATTCCATGTTTAACCGAAATGAAATCTCTTCTGTCCAAAGGAGATTTTATTGTTGAATGTTAGGACAGGAATGAATCTGGATCGCAAACATGAGTGAGAAACCAAATTCTTCTAGCAGAAATCTAAAATCCACATCTGCTCTCTAGTCCCAGTCTGATAATTTGTTTTTTTGGCCGGCTAAATTCCATTTTTCCATCACAGCATTCACTTGATAGCTAAGCAGAAAAATACGCTTTGGTGGAAAATCGGATTAAATTTTTCCACTGCTGTAAACACAGGGGGTTTGTATATAAGAGCAAATCATCTCACATGTGACTCAATTATCACCACGTTTACATCCTATGATGTATCTGCACATCTAAATTGTACTTTCCACTAGAGCTAAATATAGGTTTCTTGTCCTCACAGCACCATAGTGTCCGGAGACATATACAAGGTGATCTTAGTCAAGCCATTGAGAACCTTTGTGGGAAATCTGTCAAGGGAAGGGGACTTGGTCCATTAGATTTATTTGACACAGATTCAAGAGTGAAGTATTTGTCCTGTTGCGTTGATATAATTTGATCACTTGCAATTAATTCTCAATCCAGTGAGAAATCAAATTCCAATTATATTCTGAAAGTAGTGTGTATAGGTACGGTAACTTAATCTACCATTGTGCTGCAAGACATCAGTCAACATTTGAAACCACATCATGGGTCATTTTAAGACCTGCTCCTTCTGTCCCCAAATTTCCCAAATACAATCTGGCACAAATTCTGTTATACTTGCTTCTAAGAAAAAATGTTCGACCAAAGTGGACAAGTTTCCACTTTGGTGGAGCTACCATTTAAGCAATTAAAGTCTTTTTACTCTCATTCATTGGGGCTTCTCTCATGCTGTATATAGGACAGAATGTGATGGACAGCTTTGCAAAATTTTGAAGAAGAACACTATCGATTTAGGTACTTTATACATAAGGTTTGGGTTGATGATGTCTATAGCTTATACACAGTCGAGTCACATTATTATGACCACTTCCTTCTTTCGGTGTCGGCAGCATGAAGCTCATGAAGGAAGTCACGTGTGATAAGCTGGCTTGGTGGGTATATAAGGTGTGCGATAGTCTGCACACATACCTCTCATTGCTGTCATGGGTAGTAGGGGCAATTTATCAGAGTTGTAAAAAGGATGATTGTTGTCTTTTGGGCCAAGGGTGTCAGTATTTGTGAAACTGCACATTTTGTAAACTGTCCAAGTGCTGCTTTGGTGAAAGTAAATATTAATGGACAAAGGTCACCATTGTGTGAGCGAAGTTGAAACTGGGGAGCCACTGATGAGAGGTGAATGTCGTCTATAAAGGTGCGTGAGGGTGGACCAACACACTACAGTGGAGCAGCTCACCGCCAAAATGAACCAGGAGCAACCAAACATGTGAATCTGACAGTTCAGTAAACCCTACTGTGTATGGGGCTCCAAAGCAGATGGATGGTCAGTGAACCTCTGCTAACAAAGTTGCAATAGCAAAAAAGGCTTCAATTTTCATGGCACTGTTAGAATTGGATTAGCGGTGATTGGTGAAAGGTTGCCTTCTATTGTTTCCTGCTTCATCGAACGGATGGACGTTGGTGTGTCAGGCGAGAACAAATGCTCTGCAACCATTGGAATAAAACAAACTGGTGGTGGCAGAGTTATGATCTTGGGAATGTTTTTGTAGTATTCTCTGGTCCCACTCATCGATGTGGAAGGCACTGTCAACCAATTTGCAGATCATATACACCCATACATGCTAATTGTCCTCCTTGGGGCGGATGGGATATTCCATCAAGGCAATGCGGCATGTTACACTGTAGGAAATGTCCGACATGGATTGAAAGAGCATGTCTCAGACTTCCAAGTACTACCCTGACCCCCTAATTCCCCAGACTTAAACCCAATTGAACATCTGTGGGACCACCTCAATCGTTGTGTTCGCTCTATGGATCCTCCCTTACACACCCTCCGGCAGCTGTGGGATGTACTGCAGTCAGCAGATACCTGTGACAACCTACCAGGAACTTATTGAGTCTCTCCCGGCCTGTCTGCTGTATGTGCTGCACACGGCAGTTACTCTGGATATTAGCTGGTGGTCATAATAATGTGACTTAACCGTTATGACTGCAGTAATTGATGTTTTCATTGGCTACGACATAGTGACCCAAAGAGGAGGAGCGCATTGTCAGACCCAATAGATCTTTCAGCAGGAACTTTTTGTTGCTGGGAGAGATTACTGTGTTGGCAAAAGTGGCATAGCTTATGGGTATCTGGGCCATAGTTACCAATACCTGGGATGTTGCTTTCTTTCTGTGGGAGATGCCTCATTCCTGCCTGCAGAAATTCTACCACTAAAATAAATTTGGTAAGCTATTGGTGTATAATGCAATGTGGTGTGAATAATGCATGATTGACATATGTTCAGTAAATGTGTGCCATGTGTCCAGGGCATGAGTGTATACCATGTTTCCAGTGGTGTGTGTGGCATGTTTCCAGCAGCTGAATACAAGGGTGGGCCATGTGTTCTGCCTATGAGTGGTGTGTCAGGGGACCCACACATGCTTTCCCCCGGGCCCTCTGCAGTCATTGTCCACCTCTGGGTTTTTTGTCAGAGCATCAAAGTTCATTTGAAACCTTAAAAGGGTCTCCCGTCATATGGGAGTTTACTTTTGTAGTAGTTTACTTCTGAAAGATTTTATTTTTTGGATACGTGGTACTCAAAACAGAAGCCTTATCATTATTGAAATCAATGTTATTTTGCTCAACCTGTGATGTTCTCCTCTGATATTTCCCTGGAAGGCTGGTGTCTATGCAGACAGATATAGCACAGCTGTAATGTTAGGTTTAGTTTTTCTTTGAAGTTTTCTCACCTTGTTTTCTGTGTAAAAATGTGTTTTCTTCAATAGATAAAGTCACAAGGTTGACAATGTGTTATTTATAGTCTATTAGTAAAAAATACCAGGCGCACAAATGATTGAGAGAAATGTGACAGTACTACTGCTGTGAGTCACTCAGTAGAAGAATCTTAAATTTATCGGGAAGAAGCCTTGCTGGAATTGTAGTGGATATGGCGAGAGCATTTTATAGTAACTATAATAATAAACTTCCTTAATCTCTGTCTGAACTGTATGAACAAATGAGACAACCTTGCAAATCTTGACCAGCAGCAGTGGTCTCTTATAAACTGCACCCTCAAAAAATGGACCTCTAGCTTGTGAGGAATGTACATTGATGCAGTGTGTGATCAGTGGACGACTGACCCATGGGACATCTACAAACAGGGGCGGATTGGCCACAGACCTTACAGGGAAATTTCCCTGGGGGCCGCCTGGGCCCTCCTCACATCTGGCCAGTGGAAGTTTTTGGGGATGTATTTTGTGCTGCTGGCAGTATTTTGTGATGCACTGTGGTATTTGGCTCTGTTGGGGTGGTATAATGTGCCACAATATGGTATTGCTGGCCCTGCCATCCATCAGTTTGAATCTTATCTTAAAGATAGGCCATCACTGCGTATTTCGGTAAAATCCTTCCAGTTTCAACTTTGCAGTCATATCAACCAAATGAATAGTGATTCTCTAAAATATCCATTTGCCTGTAGGGTCCACAGTCGTGATTTGGGTCATCTTTCTGATTTATGTGATTGTCTACTGCTTTTTTTTAATGACCAACCGTCGTCTTCTCTATCCAACTGTTCCATTGTCTTAGGTCTTTTCATAATATGTCCCAAATAAGAAACCGCTTCCGTCTAGTCATCTGTTCATTGAATACATTTGAAATGGTCAGAGATTTTACTTATTCTCTGGAATATTGATAATATTTTTTTAACCTACTGGAAAGAAAAAGGAAGGCTGCTCCACCATTTCTCATGAGGTCACTGAAGCAAACATGTCGTAGTATTACAAGACTGAGTGGGATCCAACCCCAGAATTGGAGCCATTCTTGCTCCGTTTCTCCATGCTCTCACTCATAGAGGTCCTCATAGTAGTCACTCCAATGACATCCAGATACTCTAACCGAACGTATGGACAGGGGACATCTTTATAAGACAATCCCTTTAAAAGATCCAACTATAACTAGTTGGTAGGCCCTTTCATTAATGAACACAATGCAGTACCTTGTCCTTTGCCTAAAGGGGTTCTCCAAGTTATATTTATTGATGACCTATCCTCAGCTGTAGGTTTGAAGAGGAGCCGCGCGCCTTACCAGCGCTGCCTCCTCTTCATTGTTTGCATCCTAGCCGTTACGTGGGTAGCGGTGAGTAGGTGTAATTACACCTAACCATCCCATTCATTTCAAGGAACGGATCGCTTCTATACAAGTATATGGGAACGATCTGTCCCATTGAAATGAATGGGTACTCACTGCTACCCATATTACGGCTAGGATGTAAACAATGAAGAGGAGGCAGCTCTGGTACGGCGCGCGCCTCCTCTTCAAACAGCTGATCGGTGGGGGGGTGCCAGGTGTCGGACCCCCGCCGATCCGATATTGATGGCCTATCCTTAGGATAGGTCATCAATAAATATAACTTGGAGAACCCCTTTAAGATCCATTTTTGTCAGTGAATCTATGGGGGTAGAATGGGGCCACCACCCTTGTAGCCACTGTCTTCCATGTCAGATCTCACACGGATTGTATTATTTGTAAACTGCACAGAATTTATATTTTTATCTAATCGTAAATTGAATTTTTTTTTTTTAGTATGAAAAGCCAGAACAAGAAGATGAAGGAAGGAAGAGATATGAAAATCAAAAGTTAGAACGTTTTGAAACCAAACAGAGGAACGGAGAATACATTGTGCCAGTCGTTAACCCAAGTAAGATATTTGTTTGGTTTTCTTTTTTGATTTTCTATAAATCCACATATGATCTACATCAATGAAGAGCTACAAGTTGCTCTAGAACCGTAGCCAAGCCCTCTCTATTCAAATATATAACATCAAAGTACTGTACCCTCAGGGCAATGATGAAACACTGTGCAGCCTAATAAAAGCACTGAATGAGGATGAGGCATGTACTTCCTGAGGTACTGTACTTGTACCACAGGTTTACAAAATGAGCATAAGAGCAAGAGTATGATGCCTCTTTAGTGCCCTGCACACAGAACGGTGCCCCTTTAGTGACCCGCACACCGTATAATGGCCGTTAATGTCTCCCCTCACAGTATGATGCCTCTAAGTGCCCCACACTCAGTACGTTGATCCCTTGGTACCCCCACACAGTATGATGCTGCTTTAGTATCCCTGACACAGCATGATGCTCTTAGTGCCTCCCCACACAGGATAAAGACCTTAAGTGTCCCACACAGAGCATTGTCCTTTAAGTGGTCCCCAGACTATTATGTCTCCTATGTGGCTCACATACAGTGTGATGTCCCCTCCTAAAGACACAGATACAATTGAAATCAGGACATGGAAGTTCGCCACTTGAGTCTCCCTGGTCTAGAGAAACCATTACCACTGCTTCAAGGTCACCAGGGCAGAAGTTTGGCAAATTGACTTAAGAAGTTAGCAACCTATGTATGTATCCTTGTATGTCGCATAAAGGCGGTCACATATTCTATATTTAGAGCACACAGCACATACTGTTTAGATTGTCCACTTAAAGGGATTGTCCACTTTTAGTTAATAGTTTTCCTAACGTACCAGAGTTCTTTATGAAAATTGAGGACCGGTCATTCTACATTTGACACCATAATTCCACTTTGAGCTGTAACAGCTTTTCCTGTATTTGTCCGCTGACCTAGGAGCTATGTCTGGGAGAAACATTGCTGGTCTTTTGAAGGGAGTTAAATGGCTGTCAAGAAACCACTTTAAAATAGCTGCTGATGGTAGACTTTATAGGTAATCATCTAAGACCATCTAAATGTATTCATGCATATTGTTGGAGGAAAACTGGGCATTTGTTGATGAAAATGCTCTAATTCTTTCAAAATGTGAGGAAAATCTGGTGAAGCCCTTAATAAAATAAAGAATGAAGATATCATAGGGAGTCTGCCATTCCTCTCTAACCTCCACCGGAGGTGGCTTCATGCAACAACTGGGGATTAAATGTAGCTGTAAACGGCACTTGTTCAATTGAGTGGGTTACCATGTAATAAATACAGCTTCTGGGTGATACAGGGTGCACCCTCTATGACCTCTTTATAACCTAGTCCAGATGGGACAACATCTTCTCATTGATGGCCTACAGCATGCATTGGTGTCAATAAGACATCTTCTCATAGCCCAAAGCATATATTCCTAGCAGAAAGGTAATGAGGCACTTTGGCAGCTATTAGTAATAATAATTAAGACTGTAATTGGGAGAACTGAGCTTCCTTTGCAGAATAAAGTCCGTTCTAATATCCAGTTGCTCTGAATGCGTTCTCTAGATTTCTTTTCTTAACCTTCCTAGTTTCTGGCTGAAGGCTGTAAGTCAAGAGATAAGTGTCTGTTCTGCTACAAGGGACTTGTCAAGTTGTTATGTCTGCAGCCTTGACTGCTGTATAAAAAGTGACGAGAAACGAATTGATCTAAGCAGTTTCCTTGCTTTTGAGACGAGTATGACCTTTATTTTGTAGCTCCAGCTCTTCTTGGTTATGTTTGGTCCAAATCTATAGACTCCCTTCTGCCGTTCAGTTGAAGCAAAAAATAATTTTAAGTTGGAGGAATGGCTTGAAGATGATAACACTTTTGAATGAATGATCTTGCTTTTCCTCTCAAGCAACTTTTCATTCCCTGTTAATATCACTTAGCTTTAAACTTTCAGCACTGACTAAGGATTTGGGTAGTCGCACAGATGTTGCTTAGCAACATTTCACAAGGGGTAAGCGGTCTGCACCCTGACAGATTGCGCTGTCGTATAGAGGCATCACTAGCTCTCTCTCCATTTATTGATGGCTCACAACGTTAATAAATCCAGCAATGATCGAACCACTATCATCAAGCCCTATAAAAAATCTCCTCCTTGTCTTTCTTTAACTCCTTGAAGGGGTTTTACGATTTGCATCAACATCCTTTAAAATAATCATTTATGAAGGTAGTTGTAATTTTGTAACATGCAGTAATTAGAAAAACATAATACACTGTCTTTGAATTCTATGGTTTTATTTATCAGGACATTATTTAAAAAATAGTCTTAAAACTAGATTAAATAGAACATATGAACAATAAGACATGGGAAATTGTCAAAATGAAGTCAAAATGGAAAAGCTGTGTATATAATTTTTCACACATCATGAATAAATAGCTTGTAGAACCATCTTTAACAGCAATAACTTGGTTTGAGACCTTGGCTTTGACTGGGTCATTGCAACATCTTGATTCTTTTCTTTTTCAGCCATTCTGTTGTAGATTTGCTTGTGTGCTTCATCATTGTCCTGTTGCATGACCAGGTTTTGGCCAAGCTTTAGCAGTAGCATACATGTCCTCACATTTAACTCTAGAATATTTTTGTTATACAGAGGTGTTCGCCCTCCACCTCTGCGCTTGACATTTGGCATGTGGTGTTTGTACTGATAGGTTGTGTTTGGTTTTCACCAAACATTGCGACGTCCATTATGGCCAAACTTCTCCACTTTGGTCTCATCTGCCCAAAGAACATTGTTCCTGGAGTCTTGTGTTTTTTTCCAGATGCAACTTTGCAAACTTACGCTGTGCCGTGACCCCCGTATTTTTTAAATTAAGTGATTTAGAAATTTGCTAGTTACACCATTCTCTATTAAAGGGGTTGTCCGGGTTCAAATCTGAACCCGGACATATCCACTTCTTCCCCCACTCAGCCCCCCTGACATGAGCATTTCATGCTCTGAAGCTCTCACTTGCTCTGCAGAGGGCAAGGACTTTTTCTGGAGATCCGGTAACGTATGGGTATGCTAGGCGGAGGCTTCTGCCTAGTAGTGAGCCTGATGACATCACTGGTATTAATGGGTAGGCTTTAGCTGTGTCCTAGCCTGTAAATCGGCTAGGGCAGCGCCAAAGCCTGCCTACCAGTGCCAGTGACATCACTGGGAACATTGTTAGGGAACATCTGCCTAGCAGTATTAAAAAAGCGCTTGCCCTGCCCAATACACTGCAGGGCAAGGAAGAGTATTGTAGCATGAAATGCTCATGCAGCTGTGCCCAAAAGGAGCAGGGAGATATTGGCAGACATGGACCACCAGTAGGGCACTCCATTCTTTACATAACACATTTGTGGCAAGAATCCTCACAGTTCTGAAGTAATTGAAATTTTCATTGAAACGAGGTGATCTCGATTGTGGGTGTTCTAAGCTCCATTATCTGCATTAATAAGCTCCAGACAGTTAGTATTCAAGTCCAAAAAGGCCAATAATTTTGATTTGCTGCGGTTCAGTAAAAAACAGCCAAATAAAATGGATTGAAAACGATGATTTTTGGAACATAATTCTGTCCAACTCATTTAATTGAGATCCATCAACAGTTCTGTCGTTTTGTGTTTTTAATGGGGTCTGAGCCGAGATCACGAGGCTTTATACTGTAGGGAGCTGGGGATTTTCTGGGAAGGCACTGGGCATGACAGGAGCTCCTTGCTCGGAAGTTCAGACCTGACTCCTGCAGCGAGTCAGGACATTTACATGATGTGCACAAATCCTAGATAATTTTTTATTTTTTTTGTACATCTGGATATATATTTTTAATCCAAGAACATTATCTAGTTTATAGGTCATCTTTATTTGCTTTCATTAACTGGTAACTTACGGAAGAGTCCGTGCCATAAGGCAATACTTGCTGAGATTCGCCATAAAATGTGTATGGGTTGTGGAAAAAAAATTACACAAATCTTGTCTTGTAAACTGAGACCTTAAATATAACAACAATAACGGAGGGGACGAGCATTGTTGGCGATCCTTGTGGTGTTTGTTTTCTATGAGGACTCCGGTACACAGAAACCACATGAAACCGATCTGATGTTCCAAACAGAGCATTTTATTACTTTGTACCTTGAGAGTGAAGTTTGAGATCTCTGTGGTAACCAGATCTCATATGCTGCTGGCGCCAGCGTTTATTGCTTTCTAAGTTCCTGTGGGTATTGACATTGGTAGGGAATACAAAAACTATTGGCAATTTATATAACAGGAAAACTAATCTTTACTAGATAGAGATTGCCATTGCTGCTGCGCTTGTGGCTTATTACTCCGGCTTGTTGTACCTGAGGTTTTTTTTTTATTATTATTATTTCACGCTTAAAGGAGTATTCCACCTTTTTGATATCAGCTTAGCTCTCATTCACTTGAACAGGGGCAGAGTTGCAGTATGCTGGCACAGTCACTACACAGTAGATGAAGCCTTCTGCATCTGGCTCTGTACACAGTTTAGTTTCTGGCACAGGCGGGTGCTTAAGCAGCTGATTTGGTTTCCTACGGGAACTACAGTTTCCCCCACACTCCAAAGACATACTAATAGGGTACAGCAAGTGATACTGTCTGTAAAGCACTGCGGAATATGTCGGGGGGGGGGGTTCTTCCTAAGGTGACTTGCCTTTTCTGATTCAACTCAGGGGGCATGTCCTTTTTCACAGGGTGTGCCCTCTCTGCTGCCTGTAACAGTCACAGTTTCTAACAGTAGATATGGCCGGAGGGAGTGGTGGGTGAGCCGTGCTGTTACTTCTGCTATGTAGGGAATTGTAGTCGTGCCCAACAGTGTTACACCTTTTGGCACTTGCCTTTACTATTATTGATTGATTAGACTTTGTGATTATCTGCACTTTGTAAGCTAGTTCATCCCCCTTACTGTATCTTATATGGCTTTATTATATAGTTTTAATACGAACTTTCAATAATGATGGTAGTTTTATCATGGTATCTTGGGTCTAGTACCTTTTTGTTTCGTGACATTGCTCTTTGGTACAATATTACCAGTAATGTATTTTTGGCTGATATGGCTGGTGGCAGTTGAAGGATAGAACAGAGCATGTGTGACCACCTGAGTGATGTTACTAAGGTAGACAGAAAAGTAAGGAATGGAACATACAGCAGATGGCGCTATACAAATACATTTTATTGAATAACTCAGTGGCTGTGCTAAAATTTAATTACATGCAATACAAAAGTATTCAGATTCAGGTGCTGATTTGGAACAACCTCTTTAACTCAAAAGTACAAAACTGGATGTATGAAAATGTGTTTTCTAAACTGGACAATCCCTTTAAAGAAATGTTGCTATATTAGGAAGACAATTGAAGCTTGGCTCCTGTAATGCTTATGTTTTTTCTGTTTTTATGTTATTGCTTCAGACAGACAGAATAAAGGTAAGTTATTACTATACGGATATTCTGCTGCTTGTTTGTTGTTGCTTGTGCAAATACAGAACGAAAAGTGTAATGAATATATCCTACTGTCCACAACAAAGCGGACACTTACATTGTAAACCATGGAGGAATCCGGTGAAGGGTTTAGCATTTCTTAAATGAGTCCAGTTACTTGCTGACCTTCCTTATTCCCCCCTATGTTATCATTGACTACTTCTGCTTGGGATTTGTATTTTTGTGCCATAATTTGTCCAGCCGGCTGTATTTTACTAGACGCCTTCCACTGCTAGCTTTATGCTGGTTTATCTGTAACAACTACAGCTTTTCCTACAAGATCTATTCATTCACAAGAATTTAAGAAATAAAGGTGCTTCATGTGGTAATACATGTATAATTCATACATGTGATGGGAACCCACAGGTAATTAGAGATGCCAAGGTGGGCATACTAACCTTGTATTGTTGTGCTATTCAGGCATAATTCATTGATTGAGGTCTGGAAGCACCAGACCTCACCGCGGTCATGAGTTTGGGAAGGATGAGGACTAGGTTCACTCGTTCTAGTGATCAGTGGGGGCTATAGTGGCTGGACTCCTTGTGATCTAAGGCTACGTTCACAATAGTGCTATGAAATCCTGCATAGGAACAGCCTTCCAAGCTTCATCATATCCGGCATAGGAACAGCCTTTTGGAGTTCACCACCATATTTGGCATAGCCGGATAATTCCTGGAAGCACCAGATCCAGATTTCCAGCTGCCATTATGCCGGAAAGTGGCCGATTCCCTGTCTGATCCCATTGTAGTCCCAGCATTTTCTGACTATATCGGACATGGTGAACTCCGACAGCCGGCCGCATTTTATAACGCTGTTGTGAACGTAGCCTTAGATCAGAAGGGGTCCAGCCAGTATAGCCCCCACTGATCACTAGAATGAGCGAACCTAGTCCTCATCCTTTCCAACCAGGTGACCTCAGTAAGGTCTGTTATGATCTGCTTGTTCAATTTCTCACCTGTTTCAAGATCGCTTCATGCTTTTAGTGAATGGGAGTAATCTTGTTTCCATCCAAAGACTGGAAACCCCTACAGACCTTTGACTGAAGGTTTGCTACAATCAGGGTCGGGTGGGTCTAACAGAGTACCAGAGAATCCTCTGATGGGCCCAGTCCTTCACACAAAATAATAAGACCTAAAGATCTGGAAGAAGTCAGAGCTGAAATCTGAGCCAGTCACTTGCTTCCTTGGGTCTACTTTTTCTGGGATTGTTCAGGACCTCAACGATGATACGTCCCTTGTGTATAATGATAGTGACAATGATAGCGACCATGTAAGGTGTACATGTTCTGTACAGCTGTAGAGGGGCTTTAGTATGTTCTTCTGGTGGGTTTAAGGAACCCTAGTCTAATACTGTCTGTATATAGCCAGTCTAGGCAATTCTCTGTGAGTTTAACAGCTGTGGTGTCTGTAAAGGGTTAAACTAGTGGGCGCGGAGAGAAAGGGTGTTCCTCCAAATGCTCTCTGCTGCATTGATATCAGATTATCCAAATGAAACCTCTCCTCACTCATGTGCTCTGAAATCTTTGTATTATTACAAATTGCCGACTGTAAATGTGACCATTATCTCCTCTGTTTTGCGGAGATCAATCCTTAGCACAATAGACGAGCGCTATCGGTGTTCAGGGACGATTGCATTCATGTTGATTTCCTCTCGTATTCCCTAATTCATCCCTGGCCATTCGTTACGGTGCATGCACTGTAATTGATTCAGGTGAAGCCTATTCATGTAGCAGGACGCAGCATCAAATGCTGCACTCTGATGACATTAGTCCCCGAGGTTTACAATGGAGAATGAAATCCAGGCCTGACACACTGCTCCTCCGAGTGAATTACGGTAATCTACGCATTCACTGGAGCTATCACCCAGGGTTGTCAGGAGGTAGAGCATGTGTCTCCTGAATCCTTTCACTCAGCAAATTAGAGCAAACCATTGTATTAGGTCAGCCTCATTTAGCAGGATATGCTTGGCAGGACATTAGCGTCTAACATGGCTGCACATGTACCGCCTGTACCTACAGGAACAGTGGCTCTATGGCTTTCACACTCCGGTGTTTGGTTAGTGTTTGGTCAGTAGCTTCCATCAGTAATTGTGAGCCAAAACCAGGAGTGGAGGCTACGATGAGATAAGGTATAATGGAAAGGATTTGCTTATGTTCTGTATTTTTGACCTGCAACTGGTTTTGGCTCACAATCACTGATCGAACACTGTGGGAAAGCGACCTTAGCTTTGAGATTACATGGGGCAAATGGGTTGCCTGGGACCTACTTCCAGTCCCTCAGTCACTGTTCAGATGCTGTGCCTACCTCTGATATTCAATATATATGTCTCATACCCTTATGCCAACATTGATAATATATTCATAATTCATTTAATTTGTTTCCAGGATGAATAACACCAGAATAGCACAACAAAGAATACTTTAAATGTTCAAACTATGTGATTTCAGGGGGGATACAAGTGTGAGAGCTGACAGACCCTCAATAATGGGCATGACCGTAGTGCTTATAGAGTCCCAATAAAGGGGCTCCATGTATAAAACCATGTAACCCTAGAGGCTCCTAGCAAAACTTGGAACTGGTCCCAGTCCACGATGAGCAAATGAGTTATCATAATATATGGCCGCTTGTCGGTCATGTTATATTCCACAGTTTCTCCCATTCTCTGCCTCGATGACTCTTCCTAATGTCTTACTTGGCCTCCACAACTGCTAGGTCTTTTTGCCCCTATACCCATTAGGGCTGAAACGATTCATCGGGTACATCGATGAATTCGACACAGAAAAATCCTCGATGCAAATTTTCTGCATCGAGGATTCGTTTGTGTCACGTGACCGCAGAGCGGGAGTAAAATTACTTCCGCTCTGTGGTCTCCGCCGGCCGCAGCAGTTAACAGATAAGACTTACATCTCCTGTAGAAGCGCCTCCGTACACGGCCCGGCTCTTTCATGGTCCCGCGCTGCACTTTGACCCGACGTCACACTGCGTCATGACGCAGTGTGTACGTCAGAAAGACTGTGCAGCGCGGGACCATGAAAGAGCCGGGCCGTGTACGGAGGCGCTTCTACAGGAGATGTAAGTAGTATTACATGTTAACTGCTACAGGAGGGAACTGAACCGGGGTGGGAGAGGGGTGGCAAGCTGTGGCACTGAGGGGGGGGGGGCAAAGCTGGTGGCACTGAGGGGGAGGGGCAAAGCTGGTGGCACTGGGGGGCAAACTGGAAGCACCTGATGGCCCTGGGAGGCAAGATGGTGGAACTGGGGGGCACTTGATGGCACTGGAGGGCAAGCTGGTGGTATCTTATGGCAATGGGGGGGCACCTGAAGGCACTTGGGAGCAAGCTGGTGGCACTGGGAGGCAAGCAGGAGGCACCTGGTGGCACTGGGGGGCAAACTGGAGGCAAAGGGGCCTGATGGCACAGGGGAGCTGATGGCATTGGGGGTAACTAATGACATATAGGACTGATGGCACGGGCGGGGGGGAGGTCTGCTGACTTAGAAAGGTATACGTTCTTTTAATTAGCTATTTCTTATTAGAGTACTCGATTAATCGTTGGATTAATCGGTAGATTACTTGATTACTAAAATAATCGTTTACTGCAGCCCTAATACCCATTTCCCTAGTAGTTGCCTCGCAGTTATCTCCTATGATGTCTTGCCAGCAGCAGACAGTGGTCACTACTTCATTAATGGCACTGCCACTGGTCGTTTATTCAGTATTGCTAATCTAGTATAGTCACATACTCTGTATAGCCGTACTTTGACTGTAATACCATTTGTTTTTCTGTCTTCCTTAGAACAATACACCGTTGGATATAGTCAGTCAAGTCTTATTCACTTAGTAGGACCCTCGGATTGTACTCTGCATGGTTATGTCCATGGAGGTAAGTTCTCGGAAATTTTACTGCACATATTGCAGTGATATATAACACGTGTTGTAAAGTTAAATTTTGACATTATTGTACAGTTTACATATCCACGTAAAGAAATGAATAATATATTACTTATTTGGTATTGATCCTGGTCTACATCCTGTATTATGCTCCAGAGCTGCACTCACTATTCTGCTGGTGACGTCATGTACATACATAACTTTACTTATCCTGTATTGATCCTGAGTAGTGATGAGCAAACTTGTGTTTTCAAGTTTGGCGTACAAGGTTCGAGTTATCTAAGAATTCTGTTATGGATTCCGATACCACTGACCATAACTTATGGTTCGTGGTAGAGGAATCCATAACAGAATTCTTAGATAACCCGAACACTGTACGCCGAACTTGAAAACACAAGTTCGCTCATCCCTAATCATGAGCTATATCCTGTATTATGCTCCAGAGCCGCACTTACTATTCTGCTGGTGGAGTCAAGCATAGCATTATTTATCTTTTACTGATCCTGAGTTACATCCTATGTTATACTCCAGAGCTGCATTCACTATTCTGCTGGTGGAGTCACTGTGTACATGCATTACCTTACTTATCCTGTACTGATCCCAAGTTTACTTGTTGTATTACACTCCAGAGCGGTACTCACTATTGTGTTGATAGTCACTGTGTACATACATTGCATTACTTATCCTGTACTGATCATGAGCTATATCCTGTATTATACTCCAGAGCTGCACTCACTATTCTGCTGGTGGAGTCACTGTGTACATACATTGCATTACTTATCCTGAGCTATATCCTGTCTTATACCCCAGAGCTGCATTCACTATTCTGCTGGTGGAGTCACTGATAAGGGGGTCAGACCTTACAGAAAGGATCTTTTTGGCCCTAAGTGTGTGTGTGTGGCTCCCCACTCTAGGATGTCAGGTGGACACAGTTGGTTACAACAGTCTTCAACAGGCTTAGTGGTTACAGACTTTGTCTGGTCACAGCCTTAGGTAGGGACAACAGATTAATTAGGCCTCTTTAAAGAGGACCTTTCACGACTTTTAAAAAATGAATCTGCACTATCTACCTGATAGTGCGTCCCCCACTGATGCCAGCAGCGTTGTTTTCTTTGCAAATTGTCCCCCGGTGGCTTCACACGGGCCCCCCGTTCTTCGGTCCGGCTTTATGCTAATTAGAAAGCATCGGAACAGGGAGGAGGAGACTCCCTGTTCCTCAATGGGCGTTGCTTCTGCCCTGCTGTGAGCGCTGTCCAATCAGAGCGGACCGCTCACAGCAGGGTTGAACTCCTTCGGCCCTGCTGTGAGCGGTCCGCTCTGATTGGACAGCGCTCACAGCAGGGCAGAAGCAACGCCCATTGAGGAACGGGAGTCTCCTCCTCCTGTTCCGATGCTTTTCTAATTAGCATAAAGCCGGACCGAAGAACGGGGGGCCCGTGTGAAGCCACCGGGGGACAATTTGCAAAGAAAACAACGCTGCTGGCATCAGTGGGGGACGCACTATCAGGTAGATAGTGCAGATTCATTTTTTAAAAGTCATGAAAGGTCCTCTTTAAGTGGCACAGACAAATACAGCAATGCTGCTAAAGCAAATTTTCACAGATTCACTAATCTCTAATTAAAACTGTTCTGACACCGGTCTCTCCACTGTAGGATACATGCAGAACAGCAGATGTTTGTGACTTTGCAGCCACATGTGACCAATGGCTGCACAATTTTGCGAGTAAAACATATTTGGCCATGTGTGGTATGGCAATGCCTGTACCGTTACAACCTCTCTCTATTACATAGATGGGTGGATTGTTCCGGCCAGTATACACAATGCTCATACACTGGCCCGTAGAATACAATGGATTAAATTGCTTACTTTTGGTGAAATTGCATGGTTCTTTGGCCCGAATGCTGAGCAAGCCATGTGCCGTTTATAACACCGGTGTCTTATGTGACAAAGGGGCCATTTGGCACCCTCAGGCACAAGGGCATAGGTACGTCTGCTACCTCTGCTTCCTATAGTAACACTCCTGGTTTATGTTTTCTGGGGCTCAAATGAATGGGACAAGTTATTAGTACCCTTAATGGGAATCTGTCACCATATACCTGCATATAAATCCTACTGAATGCGCTTGGCAGCTGAATCCAACGCACTTTGCCCCATATTGATTGGTGGTCCCATTGCAGAGATATTGCAGTTTTATTTTATGCAAATCAGCCCCTTGGTGCACCTAAAGCACCACGTGCCCCCTGCTTTGAGTGACATGGGCTGTGTAGGCATAATCGCACCTTTTCCTGAACTCTCGCACAAGCACGTTCATCTCTGGGATCGGTGCATGCACAGTACAGGTCTGAAGCATGGTAAGTGAAAGATATCTGTACCGCACAGATGAGAGTTCAGGGCGAGAGGCGATTACTAGAGTTGAGCGAACGTGCTTGTAACGAGCACTGTACTGCTCGGATCCCCTGCGCTCGCATGGGCGCAGCCATCCGGATCCGTCCTCCTCACCCGACGGATCTGGATGCCTGCGCCCATGCGAGCGCAGGGGATCTGAGCAGTACAGTGCTCGTTACTAGCACGTTCGCTCAACTTTAGCGATTACGATTCCGCTACCTGGCCCTGTCTGCATCTGTTATGAATGGATCCGGTTGTATTATCTTTAACATATCCAAGATGGATCCATCATGAACTCCATTGTAAGGGGACGGATCTGTTTTCTATTGTGTCAGATTATGTCAGGGAAAACTGATCCACCACCATTGACTTTCACTGTGAGTCATTACTGACCCGTCTTGCACTGCACCACATTACGGACAGAAAAACGCTGTTTGCAGTGTTATTCTGTCCGCGATAGGGACGCAACCGAACGGAATGCATTCTGGCACACTTCATTTCGAGAAAGGGGACGGAAGCGTCCTATTACGTGAGACATCACCATGTAACCTTAGGTACAATAGCGCCGCCCTTGTTGCACCAAAGGGGCTCATTTGCCTAAAATAAAAATGGCAGTGGGGCCACCGATCAAGATGGGGCAAACTGCATTGGATTCAGCTGCCAAGCGCATATCTACCAAGTCAGCAGGGTTTACATGCAGGTATGTGGTGACAACTTCCCTTTAACCGGATAGGGAATATAACAAGTATGCCAAGAAATGGTCATGCCCTATTTTAACCTAGTCTGTAGTCGTAATACTGTCTAAATATCTAGAAATCTGTCCTGCAGCCGATGTGACTTTCACACCATCTCAGTCTTTTGGCATAAGAATAGACTTTAACACCCAGCGTTAGATCTGCTCTCAGCTGATTCTGAGATATTTACAAGGGAATGAGCTGGGATTGCTGCGCCAAGTGCTAATGTGCAGGTGTGCTAATTAACCGCTCATTAGCATATTTCGCATATTCGTCTCTGCTATCAGCCTTGATTCTGAGCTGGTTGAATGGATATTGCTTTGTACTTTCTTCTCTGTTGTGTTGTTGTCTTTGTTTTAAAGGGAAGACTTCCCCTTTGTAGGTTATTCACTAGTAATATAACCCAAGGTCCTTGTAAAGCTGCCCACAGACATTGGGTTGTAGTCAGCTGAGCTCACCGTGAGATACTGTCTAAGATAATCTGATCTATAGAGTCTATAGAGACAACCAGTACCAGAATTACATCTGAGGGTTATAATGGTCTCCAGGAAGGTTCATATCTGCCAGAAGAACGCCTAATGCAAATGGCTGCATTATGAATCAATGTTGTACAGATTGCCATAGATTTCTATTGGTTTTAACCATGAAACTCATTATCTGTGGACACTTTTTCATATAATTGCTAAGAGCTTGCCAATTCCAGTTGCCCTTCTTTCAATATTCTGGTTATTACATTATTCTGTTTCTTTTCTTGAAGTCCAAGCTTTGTGAACATGGCCTAGGGCCAGCTCTCCATTAATACCCAAACTTTTAGCTCTATTAGCTCTACGTTATATATATATATATATATATATATATATATATATATATATATATATATATATCTAAGGATGGAATGGAGGCTACTGCACCAATTCCCACTGTAAAAACCGCCTGGTCCTGACCCTATACATTCAGTAGATGCTTGCCTTATGATCATTCATCCACCCGCTATCTCTCCTGACTCTTGATTCAACCAAACATGTATATAAGTATCGGGCAAAAATATTCAATTAGCCCAAGCCTTCTCTCCCCTGCCATGATCTATTTAGGGCCACCTATATGCATGAGACTCTTCTGCCTTATGGAAAATCCAGCCTTGTGAACACTTAGAACCTCTCTGAGTCCAGATGCATTTCCCAGGTTAGATTTATCCAAAGCGTATTCTAGGTCCTGACCCCATAGGAATTAAAAAGCCCAACATGTATGTTAGTGGAGGAATCATATTCTGGGGCTAAATGTTCTCTCTTGATGCCAGGGATCAGCCATCTAATTGACTAATTGTATTATCCTTCAATGAGATTAGAGAAAGCAAGTCCAGAAAAATCTCTCTCCCAATGGTCATTGCATTGTTTTTTAATATCTCCTGATCCAAGAAATTCCAGAAATCTTGGAGGCTATTTATCATTCCCCCATTCCAGTTTTCTTTCATAAAAAAAGTTGCATACCCCATGTTTGTGATTTTTTTTTTTTTTTTAAATGGGATTGTGACAAAATGATGTTGCAAGTGGTGTTTCTATACCAGTTTTCAGACATACATGAAGACAGAAATCAAGGGCAGCCCCGAGCTGCTATAGATTTCTGTTTAGGTGTAGAGACTCCCGGAAGATATGCCTCATTTATGACAAGCTGCATCCTCCAGTAGAGCAGGGGAGATCATAGACCAGTGTAAACTGCTGGTCAATGATAAATCTTCCCTGCTCCAATGAAACTGCCCCAACCAAACTCGCCAACGATCTGCTAGCTCCCAAAGGTAAATGTTTTTACTCTCTCCTCCTCCTCCTTGACCCGTCTTCTGCCTTTGATACTGTCGACCACTATTTCTTCCATCGGCATCAAAGACCTGGCCCTCTCCTGTATTTCCTTATACCTCACCAACAGAACCTTCAGTGTTTTCCATTCATACACCACCTCTTCATCATGCCCCCTCTCTGATGGTGTCCCTCAAGGCCCTACTACTTTTCTCCATTTATACATTCGGCCTGGGACAGCTCATAAAGTTCCAATCTTTTTCAGTACCACCTCTATGCCGATGACATTCAAATCTACCTCTCTGGCCCAGATGTCACTTCCCTGCTATTCAGAATCCCAGTGTGTCTGTCAGTTATATCTTCATTCTTCTCCTCTTGCTTCCTAAACATAAAGAAAACTGAATTCATCCCCCATGTCACTCAGCCCCCTACCAGACCTATCTGTTACAGTTAATGGCACAACGCTTTCTCCAGTCTCACAGGTCCGCTGCCTGGGGATATTGTTTGATTGTGCCCTGTCCTTTAAACTCCAGACCCACACCTGAACCTTCCACTTTCAACTCAAGAACATTTCTCATTCGCTCCTTCCTCACCCCTGAGTCAACTAAAATGCTAGTGCATGACCTTGTCATCTCCCACCTGGACTACTATAACATTCTCACCTCCTACCATCTAGCGTTCCTGCAGTCTATTCTCAACTCTGCTGCCCAGTTAATCCAGCTGTCCCCTCGTTTCTCCTCTGCCTCCCCCTCTAACAATCCCTTCACTGGCTCCCCATTGCCCAACAAATTTAGTTTAAAATACCAACAAATACATATAAGACCGTCCACAATCTGTCTCCTTACATCTCTGATGGGCTTTCCCGTTACATCCCCACACGTAATCTCCAATCCTCACTGGACCTCCTTTCTTCTCCTCTCATCTGTTCTTCACACAATCGACTACAAGATTTCTCACTGACTCTCCCCCACTCTGGAACTTCCCCAACAAATCAGAGTCTCCCCCAACATCCAGATCTTCATGAGTAACCTGAAAACCCACCTCCTTAGGAAAGCCTACCACCTGCAATAAGCATGCGGCCCCCACACACAGCCATGCAGCAGAGTGCGTCACAGCCAGACGCCCCCTGAGAAACACGTCCGTCTCTTCCTCCCTGTACTGATGGTATGGATTAGCATACAGGGCAGGAAACCAGAACTGGGGGCACAGCGGGGGATCAGAGCAGCCCATTGGAAAAAAAAAAAAAAAAAGCATGAGGACATCTCCCAAATATGCCATACAGTACCAGGTACTTATATTGTAATGTCAGGACCAGTAAAACATCCTTTTTAAATCACATCTGCCACTTCTCTGCCCAAGCCTCCAGTCTATCCAGATCCATCTGTAGCAGTGCACTGTCCTCTTCCATGTTAATTACTTTACACAGTTTAGTGTCATCTTCAAAAATTAATATTTTACTGTGCAAGCCTTCTACAAGATCATTAATAAATATATTGAAGAGAATAGGGCCCAATACAGACCCCTGTGGTACCCCACTAGTGACAGTGACCCAATCTGAGTATCTACCGTTAATAACCACCCTCTGTTTTCTATCACTGAGCCAGTTACTTACCCACATACAGACATTTTCTCCCAGGCCAAGCATTCTCATTTTATATACTAACTTTTTATGTGGTACAGTGTCAAACGCTTTGGAGAAGTCCAGATACGACATCCATTGATTCGCCGCGGTCAAGTCTAGAACTTACCTCCTCATAGAAACGGATTAAATTGGTTTGACATGACCAATCCCTCATGAAGCCATGCTGATATGGAGTTGATAGAGGCTAACTTGTAACAACCGGAATACCTCTTTAAGTCTATAGAGGTTGGGTAATCAGCCAAAATAGAGACACCCACTTTTTTTAGCATTGCCCTAGAGATTCCTTACTAGCTGGACCTCCACCATGAAAATTAAAACTTTAGAAGAAGTAGCAAATTCTATATCATATATAGATCACAGCTGCCTCCATTTTATAAAGTACGAGCTGCAGCAGAAGTCTACCAGGTGAAAGTTCTCTGCCATCAAGATTTGGATAATTTCTAAGTCCTGTATTTGCAAATCTCTCTACTTACAAGAAAAAAGTGCTTTCCCATGAGAGGTGGCTTTTTGAAAGATAAGTGTTAAAAGGTTTCTGTCTCCAAAAGCGGTTAGATCTTACTTATTCACTTAATATTTTATCACTATTTTCTCCAGTTCACTCCACTTGGCGGAAGCAGTACAAGTACGCTGCTCTTAATCCACAGCTGTCTTTGGGTCATAAGAGTGCCACATGTAATGCTCTGGAAGTAGCTTAGCCAGGGGTGGACTGACCATAGACCCTACAGTCCTCCATTCCTCCTAGAAACTTATGTATAAATTGCCAACTGGGTGTTACAATTTTTCCCTTGTACAAGGGATGTGATCTTACAAAGTCAGAGACTGGCAACACTAATTGGACAGTCTAAAGTACAGTGACACATCTGTCACTAGTAATACCCAGCTGACAATTTATTAATTTTTAGGAGCAATAACCGATGAACAGGACAACGCTTTGCTATTAGTAGATGCTCCAGAATTGATATTTTGTGGGGCATGTGACAGGTCACTGGTGGTGCCAGGTCCCCTTTAAAGTGAATGTCCCACACTGATAATCTTGTGACAGTGGCACCTCTCACAAGCGAGCTGTGGGTTCCTGAAGTTTGTGTTTGAAGCAGGAACAACGGCAAGCATATGAATCTGACTCGGGCCAAATTGTGATGGTTAGATGACTGGTTTAGAGCTACTCCAAAAGAGCAGGTCTTGTGAGATGTTCATGGTATGCAAAGGTTGGCACCTATCAAAAGAAATCTAAGGAAGAACACCTGGTGACAGGGTCATGGACAACCAAGACTCAAGGTTGAACATTGGAGCTGTAGTAAATAAACATAGATTTACCTTTTAAAAGGGTGTTCTGGGAGTTTAATATTGTTGACTTATCTTTAGGATAGGTCATCAATATCTGTTCGGTAGAGATCTGATTTCCGGCACCCCTGATGATCAGCTGTTTGAAGAGACCACAGCACTTTAGTGAGCACTGCAGCCTATGCTTAGGCCAGTGACGACATGTTCATCGGTCACAAGTTCTATGTGCAGCTCAATCTCATTCAAGTGAATTGACTTGGACTGCAATACCAGGCACAACTGGTATATTCATCTGTTATTGGTCATCAGATTTGTACCTATGAAACTGGCTGACCTGTTACATGTGCACTTGGCAGCTGAGGGCACCTGTCTTGATCTCATATTCATATGTGACCACATTGTTGAGAAAAATAAAGTTTTCATATATGCAAATAAACCTCTAGGAGCAACAGGGGTGTTGCCGTTACACCTAGAGGCTCTGCTCTCTCTGCAATTGCCACGCCCTCTCCAGTTTGATTGACAGGGCCAGGCAGTGTAAACGTGTTCATGCCTGCCTAGCCCTGTGAATCAAAGTACAAAGGACATGGCAGTTGCACAGAAGCCCTAGAGGCTCATTGGCATATATTAAAACATAATTTTCCTCAGCAATGCAGGCACATATGAACCGGGACCAGATGTCTTTTGTGCGTATTAGCTGTAAAAAGAATGGAGAAAGTTGAACGCATAGCGACCTCTCCTCCCCACTGCTGTTCTCTATATGTCTGAGGAATCCTGCTGCTCTAAACAAATCTTCAGGAGCTTGTCCCCTCAATGTCTGTGTGAAGCAGCTGTAAATTGGAAAAGCAAAAAACCTGCAGAACTAGACATGGTGAAGATTGTATTACGATAAGGTGCCGTTCAGAGGAGCGACACTTATCAAAGTAAAAGGACGGTTCGTGGATGTATGTGATGTATTGCTCCGCTGTTATAGCTCTGGATGCTTTACTAAATCATGAGAACAGACAGATAGTAAATTGCAAATTCAAATGTGGCAATAACAAGGATGACAATACATGACTTATCTTGTACTGATTCTGAGTTACAGCCTGTATTATACTCCAGAGCTGCATTCACAATTCTGCTGGCTTCAGAGTTGATAACTTATAGCAGTTGCTCTAGTGATTTGTATCCTGGGATGTATAATCTTTAAACAGCGTCTGCCAAGCTGTAAGGGGTGTGTCTGTCAATGAGCTTGTTGACTGTTTCCAACAACAACCAGAGGAATTGACGTGTGACATTGTGAACAGTCGGTTGCTATAAAGTAATCCTGAGTTTTATTTTTTTAATTGTCAAGGTGGAGACTGTATACAAAAACTGTATAAATGGGACTGCATATAATGAACATCTGTGCCTTGCCCACCCTGTGACTCTCAAAATTAATTTTATGTGGTCAAGTAGGAGTCCTCAAGGGGCTACTGAATAGAGGGCTCACATGGATACTTAGGATATCACGCCCTCTATTATTAGCCCCTCGATCGACCATTTGGTGGTAAGGGCTCATTAGTGGTTTCAACTAGTATGGCTATTTGAGCAACAGACATATAGGGGGGATTTATCATAGAGCAACAGAGATGTAAGGGAATTTATCATAGAGCAACAAAGAGATGAGGGGGCCATCAGAGATATAGGGGGATTTATTATAGACCAGCATTTTACACCGATATACTGTATGATGTCCACTGCCCTGTTGGAGGATCCACCTAATTTATGAAGAGGTGCACACCTTGTCATGTATTAGGCACATCCTCCTGCAGTCCGTGCAACTAAAGTGAAATCTACTCCAGCTCCATCTTTCATACCAGTAAATTTGCATAAAAGAAGATATACCTTATATACTGGGCGACTGGCCCTGCCTCCTTCCTGGCTTCGCCACAACTCCTCAGGGAAAGTGGCGAGGGAGGCATCAAAACACTACTTATGTAAGAAGTCGCAAACACAAGGTTTCTGACTTTTTTTACCCCCCCTTCAACCCCTTCATTTAGTCTGTACTCCAATCTCATAGTCCGTGTTTAGATATATAGCCTCACCCTTTGGGACCTAGCCCAAGATTGGCCCGGTGCTGATGTCACCCCTGACAGCTTTATATCTTTTTTAGGGCATCTGCTTGATCCAAAGGGAACTGTCGCTATTTCAGATATTCTTTTTAAAACAAAGAAATATAGCAGCCTGTCTGTTAATTAGCCAGTGGTTCAAGAAAATTGTGGTAGATTATCAGTAGTCATTTTCTCTGTGTGGTCAAAGTGAATATTGGAAAAAAAAAAGTCAGTTTTATGCTTTACACATTTTTTGGTTTTTATTCTTCTAGGTTTTGTACCTGTGCAGACACCGAGTCCTGTAGTTGTCACTTACATTTATATAACTTGTCATTTATTTTGTCTGGTCACTCTCTAGGTTCAGTATTTTTATAACTTGTCCAATTTGGACAGCTGTAATAACTTACCATTGTGGACAATTTTCTACCTCTGCCTTGAAACGCGAAGTAAATGCATTGGTTTGAATATATAAAAAAAAAATATATATATATATATATATATACCGTATTTTTCACTTTATAAGACACACTTTTTTCCCCCCAAAAGTAGGGGGGAAATTGCCATGCCTCTTATGAGGCGAATACAAGTGGGCGCTTCCATTATGAAGCGCTCACTTGTATGTATCAGGTGCCAGGACCCCCATCAGACCTCAAATCAGCCCCAATATTACCCGACTGTGCCCCCATCAGTCGGGTAATATTGGGGCTGATGGGCTGATCTGAAGTCTGATGGGAGTAGAGGGGGCTGATATGGGGGCTGATCTGAGGTCTGATGGGGCAGAGTGGGCTGATATTGGGGGCACAGTGGAGTGATATGGGGGCTGATCTGAGGTCTGATGTGGCAGAGTGGGCTGATATTGGGGCACAGTGGGCTGATCTGAGGTCTGATGGGGGCACAGTAGGCTGATATGGGGGCTGATGTGATGTCCTGAAATGTATGGGGCGTCTGTTGAGGTGTGATGAAAAATATTTTTTTCTTATTTTCCTACTCTAAAATTTGGGGTGCGTCTCTCCTGCCCCCTCCAATATACAGTGCCCATTTAAATAACATCACCTCCTCCCCAGCCGCCTCCAACATGCAATCCCATGTAACATCATTCCCCCCACCAGCCACCTTCAATATACAGTCCTATGTAAATAACATTGTCCTGTCAACATTCAGTCCCATGTAAATAACATCACTCTCTCCCCCAGCCCTTTCCAACATACAGTTCTATGTAAATAACATCACTCCCTCCTATAGCCACCATCAACATACAGTCCCATGTAAATAACATGACCTCCTCCCCAGCCACCTCCAACACACAGTTCCATATAAATAACATCCCTCTCTTCAGCCCTAACATACAGTCCCAGTTAAATAACTACAACTCCCACCATTGCTCTGCCTCTCCCTTCACTTACCTCTCCTCATGTAGCAGCGCTCACCACAGCTTCTTTTCCCAGGTCCCCTCCTCTTCAGCTCCGTCCTCTCCTGCACTGGTCACATAATGGTGACATCATCACAGATCCTTCATACCACTGCCTGTTTTGCTGGTCACATGACCTGTGATGTCACCACAGGTTCTTCATCCGTAGCAGTGGTTTAGATTAAATTGTATGTATCTGGCAGGCAGGACATTCAGGGCCTGGGACAAAACATCAGGGGCCCAGGCCCCGAATGTTTTAGGCTGTCAATGCCCCTGCTCTAGGGTCTTTGATTCAAAACCTATTAGACATTATTAATGATATGGGTTGGGGCCACCTGAATAATTTCCTCTAGTGCAACCAAGGAGCCCCAGTCCAACACTGGGAGAGTGGTACAATAATGAATGTGTCCAGGCAACAGAAAAGCATGGCGGAGGTTCCTTACAAGTTTTGTGCTGCATTTCAGCAAATGGAGTTGGGCAAATAGTCAAGATTAATGGTGTCCTCAGTGCTGAGAAGTACAGGCAGATGTATTAGCTTCAATTTTATTCTGCCAAAGAATAACAACCTGAAACATACAACCAATGTCATTGAGAACTATCTTCAGCATAAAGAAGAACTAGGAATTCTGGAAGTGATATCGCCCCCACCGAACCCTGATCTCAACATCAAGTCTTTTTGGGATTACATGAAGAGACAGAAGGCTTTGAGCAAGCCTAGATCCAAGTGTATAGTGCTGAATGATGGCACCTTTCTTTTTATTTTAGTGCAAGGCCGCAACTTGACAAACTGTGAAACAAGTGAAAGGGTCTGAAGTCTGTGGGTGTGTAAATATTTATATATATATCCGTCTATATCTATCTATCAATCTATCTATCTAGGGGAAGGTTTTGATATAATGACGACATTTTAATTTCACTTGAGCACCTACAACCAAAGTCTCAGTGCTCTTTATGGTGAAAATAAAATCAGTTTCCATAGTAACCCTTCATTATCAAGCAGTTACTCTGCTTTAATTACACAGCTCCAGACAGTCATTTAAAGAAAGGCCACTTTTCAGAACAGAATACATTTGCAGGTTTATATATAGAACATGTTCATAATACCTAATATATAATCCACTTTCTAGTAGGAAATTATTCAATTGTAGAAATATCAATGAGTTTTGTTTATTTATGTTCCAATTTTTATAAATTGTTTCCTTTTTTATTTTTTATTTTTTTTAATTTTTTTTGCCTCTCTAGGAGGGATAATTGAAAATGAGTCAATGTTACGGTACATTATTAATCGACAAGGATAGATTTTGTTTTGGGAAATTATGCAGACATGAAGACCTTTTGATGCTTGAATCAATTACTTAGATAAGTGATTAAGTGAGGTAATGTTATATTCTGCATCATGTTTTGGACTTTAATTTGTTATATGACAAGATAGGGTTGTTGTTTTTTTTTTTTTTCTTTTTTTTTAGCATCAGTGTCAATGGCTTAAAGGGAGACTGTCACGTAATTTCAGTAATATCTCTACAAGCACTGGCCATCAGAACGTTGTAAAAGCATTATACTCATACCTTGTGTCATCTGCGTGTTTATTCCATGTCCAGGAAAAGCCCTTTTATTCCTATGAAAAAAACACTCCCAAGTATCCAGTGGGCGGGCTTTCCTTTTCAAAGTGCCTGTACCCACCGCCCATCCTGCTATCTGCTCCTCCCCTAACCTCCCAAGTAGGGCTGAAACGATTACTCGATTGAATCGAGTAATTCGACACAACAAAATCCTTGATGAAAATATTTTGCATCGAGGATATTTTGCATCGAGGATTCGTTTGTGTCATGTGACCATGGAGCGGGAGTGAAGCGCTTGCTACTACTCACCGCTCTGTGGTCACCTGCTAGCCTGCGTGCTGCAATGAATCCTGACACATTGTCAGGACATGGTGCACGTATTCATGCAATATGACCTGACGCTGCGTGACGCCAGGGCGACAGTGCACTGTGCGGAGAAGAAGAGTTGAGAAGTGGGATAATGGCACAGAGGACTGATGACACTGGGGGGAGCTGATGGCACTGGGGAATGATAACATGGGATAGCTGGATACGGGGAGCTAATGGCACAGAGGACTGATGGCATGGGGGGAGCTGATGGCACAAATGACTGATGACACATGGAGGGAGCTGGATGGCACTGAGGGACTGATGGCATGGGGGGAGCTGATGGCACAAAGGACTGATGGCACTGGAGGGAGCTGATGGTACTGGGGACTGATGGCCACTGAGGACTGATGGCATGGGGGGGTGATGGCACAGAGAACTGATGGCACTGGGGACTGATGGCACTGAGGACTGATGGCACAAAGGACTGATGACACTGGAGGGAGCTGATGGTACTGGGACTGATGGCATGGGGGGGTGATGGCACAGAGAACTGATGGCACTGAGGGACTGATGGCATGGGGGGAGCTGATGGCACGGGGGTCTTGATGATTGGCACAGGGGATCTGATATTTTTTAAAGGAAAACGTTATTTTCATTAGTTTTTTCTTATTAGAGTACTCGATTAATCGTTGGATTAATCAATAGATTACTTGATTACTAAAATGATTGATAGCTGCAGCCCTACTCCCAAGGTTTCCTCCGCTTTCCTCTGATGTCACAGCAATGTAGGGGAAGAAGCCTTGGGAAGTTAGGGGAGGAGCAGAAAGCGGGATGGGCGGCGGGTGTGGCACTTTGAAAAGAAAAGCCTGTCCACTTTGCACGTGGGAGCGGTTTTTCTTAAAAATAAAAGTGCTTTTCCTGGACATGAAGTAAACATGCAGATGACATAAAGGTATGGGTATAATGCTCTTACAACACTCTGATGCCCAGTGTTGTAGTTGTATTAGTGAAATTTACGTGACAGACTCCTTTAATGGCGTCATAAGGAGAGACTATAGGGAAGCCATTGACTGTTTGGCCAGATTACTATAGTGTTTACTAATCCTTAGTTTTCTGATAATCATTTCTTGATTGGCCCCTTTAGCCAAGCATCAGTCGCCACAAAATGCCTAGAGGTTGTAGATGGATGCTTCTTCTTCTTCAGTACATTGCATGCATTAAGGTATGGCCACACAGTCAGGTTTCCTGATGCAGTTTTGGAAGCCAGAACCAGTAGTGAATTAAAAAAAAGAAGTTGTATCTGTCCTTTATACTTTCTCTCCTTAGTCACTCCTGATTTTGGCTTCCAAAGCCACATCTGGAAACCTGGTGATGCACAAACCATATACAGTATAATTCACAAACCAGTTAGTGCCATTTTTAAAGGGTTTATGGCAGTCATCTTCTAAAAACCAAATTCATGTAAAGCTCTTCTTAGTGAGCAAAATGTATAATCTACCATTACACAATGTAGAGCAAAAATAAATTTTAATGTTGCTATAGACCACACTTTGGGCCCTATTCCATTGCTGTATTTAAAATTAAAGGGATTATCCAGCCCTGTACCTCACATGGATCCAGAGAGCTCCACATTCATTGCTCTGCCTGATTTATATTAAGCTGACAGCTCAAGGGGAGTGTCTTTTTTTGCTGCAGCTAAAGGGGCGTGTCCATGCTCTTCCTATCACAGCTCAGGAGGCAGTTGAAGGATGAAACTGAGCATGTGCGGCCATCTCAGTGATCAGGTCAAAGAAGTAAGAAAAAAACAGTAGATGGCGCTATACAGATACATTTTATTGAATACATCAGTGGCTATGCTAAAATTTTAATTACATGCAATTACAAAAGTATTCAGATCCAGGTGCTGGTTTGAAAACTGTAGAATATTTTTCATGGGACAACCCCTTTTAAATAAATTGATTTGGCTGCTACTGGTGGTGGAAAGTGGTACTACAAGTGTACAGTTACATATGTATCTTGTTTAAAACTTTGGCGTTAATGCACACGGTCATATTATGAGCCAATACAGCACCTAAAGAGGCCTATACTGTACTTTCATGTGCCTCCACTTTCATGTGAAATAATATGGAGGATAAATATTGCTGCATTACAGAGGTTTTCTCCACTAGGGGCAGCATATGGCAGTACATACCTGGCCTATGGCTTTGTAATATATAACTATAGTGACCCTGCATGATGCCTTACAGGGTTCATCTAAGTGTGTCTGCTGTTATTCATAAGGTCTAAGGTGTGTTTAATATGTTTTCTCCATCGTCTGTTCTTTTACCAGCATTCTGCTTCAGTGGGATAATAGTAATTCTTGTCTGATATGAAATCAGCAAGCCCCCTTGATCCCCCACCCCCTGCCATGTCGAATATCTGGTTTCTTCTAATAATTATCGCATTAGGGGCTTATCTTTACTACTGGGATTGATAAAACAAAATTAACACAATATTCTGTGTTAGTCATCGGAATATTCATATTTTCCATTGCTGGACAAAGTTTGACCTTTCGAAACGAAAAAGAAATCAATGTCACATAACTGAAACCACATGACTTACATCTGCTCTAATGGAATACGTCTGAGCTCCACTGACTGCGACCGAGCAGCTTGTTTTACTCAGCTCAGCTACGTTTCAGCTTTTGCCAGAAATTGAATGTTATAAATTCTAGTATGTAAAGTTTCTAAACCTTGGTGGGAATTTGTCATCCAACCCCCCTCCCCCATCCCTGCCAGTTTTCTAGAGAAAACACCATTTTCGCCGAATCTGTCTCTGTAAAGGGGACGTGAAAGGGGTGAAGTGTGGGTGGGGCCGCTGGCCCCCGGCACATTTGTCATTTACACCAGTTTTCTGCTGTAAATGATGGTAGAAATCTATGCCTGCTATGTGCTGGTGTAGACTTCAGATTAAACACATGGACGAATGGTGGATATGCCTAATTTACAGTATGACAAGGAGAAGGAGACCTCAAACACCGGTCCTTGATAAATTGCCCCCATTGTGTGTAAAGCGTTGAGCGCATTATCTCTCTATCTATCTCTCTATCTATCTCTCTATCTATCTACAGTGGTTCTTGACCACTAGCATAGCAGAGCTGAAGCTGTTTTGTACGGAGGAATGGGGTAAAATTCCTCCTTGCCAATGTGCAGGACCGATCAACAATTAATAAGCAAGTGCACTTTTTCTGTTATATTCGGAACACCTATAGAAATGACTAGAGAGAGCCGTGAGCAGCCAGTTCTCCCTTCTTCTGTAATACTTCGGATTTAATGAACATGGCTGTATGATGAATCCATAATGCAGCACCTGTAGAAACCTATGAGCCCATACTGTACTCCCATGTGCCTCCATTTTTTTCAGGAGTCTCATGGACCATATATGTTGTTGCATTTTACATTGCAGGTGTTTTATCCTTAAAAAAAATGCAGAGTGTAACATTTTTCATTTGTGTCCTTTTCTTTTAATACAGCATTTTAATTGCAGGGGAGAGTGAGTCTGGGTAATTGCTTACAGGGGCTTCTGGGATTTTCTACTTATAGTCTGTCGGTAGGATAGGCCATCAATGAGTGGTCAGTGGGGCAGCAGAACTATAGGACCATGGACACTGTGACCCATTATTCTGTTCATTAGTGGGGGTTCTACCTCACTGATCCTGCTTTCATAAGCTTTTCCGGTTTCTGGAAAAAAACGTTCCAAATTAGGGAATGTTTTTTCAGCCCTCTGTTCAGTTGGTTGTGTGATAATGTGCTATCCATACTGGTGATATGGCATGTGACCACAGCAAGCAATCACGGCCAGTTATGTGCAGAGGTGACGCGTGCAACATTTTCTGTCAAAATGTAATTCGCTTTGTGGCTTTTGGTGACCTGCGCCTTCCCACTCCACTTTCAGAAGTGGTATGAGAAGTTTTTCCAGTAAATCGCTTTGACATTTATGAAGGGTGACTTTTTTTAAAAAATGTCACTAAAATAAAAAGTCGCAGCCAGTCGCAACTCCAAGCCAGGTAATCCCTAGGCGTAATTTTACTTAAATCGCCGCAAATCTGTCTAAATTATGCCAAAAAAAAAAGAAAAATGAAAGGGATGGCACTGCTCCTAAATGTGCAAACGATCCTATGTGCACTACAAAAATGGCGGAAACGGTCCATACATAAGGGCCAGGGTGGTGCTCAATCCAATAGATCCAACAAATATAAAAAAATTAGAATAAGGATGGCACTCACCCATAAAGTCCAAAACCTATCTTTATTTTCATCAACAGATGCTTTAAAACAACAAGGCAGCAGGGGCGCAGGACGCCACACAGGCACCATCGAGCGGCAACGGCCGTTTCGCGTAGATACGCTTCCTCAGGCCACATTCATACATTTACCACAAGTTAGCAACTCCAATCTTAAAACTAAGTTCAAATACACCCACAATGATAAATTCCCCCCATTGTTCTTACATTTTGGGTCTGTAGACTTTTTTTTTTTTTTTTTTTTCTCTGTATCTCATGGGTCCAGAGGTCTCTTCATTCATTGCTCCAATTGCTCTGCTAGATTTACTTCAGACTGGCGGCTCAGGGGTTGTCATTTCTCAGCAGGGGAAGTCCTTTCTGCTTCAGCTGTCGGTAGTTGAAGGATGGAACTGAGCATGTGCGACCACCTCAGTAGGTGGACATGCACTTTACTATACAGATTAAACACACATACAATCATCAAAATGAAGGAGCTTCTGGACCTCTATGAAGCCCTGTTTTCCCAACATTTATTTTTCCTCAACATATAAGTATTTTAGCTATTTTTTTTTAGCCATAGAACAACAAAATGGTTGCCGCACTGGGCAGCTTTTTACTTTAGATTTACTGGCCCTTTAATACTCCCTGAGCAGCCACAGTAAAGAGTTACTAAATACAACTGGAGAGCAAGGTACATTCTTCTGGCTTTTGTACAGTACTTAGGAAAAAAAAAAAAAAGCAAACAAAAATCAGTTAATTGGAAAGTTATGGTCACAAGATGACTACAGCAGTGATAATATTAAAAACACATGCCGTGTATCTTCAGGGGGGCTACCATATAGTATAGTAAGTAAGTATATGGCACAGTATGGTTGTGGGCCCTCATGGCTTCATATCTTATATCTTTATAGCTGCGGTATTTGTCCGGCTGCCTCTCAGCATGTTTGCTATGCTGTAGTCGCGTCTCCTGACCGCCATCCCCCCTCCCCAATATAGGGAGTTGGGCCAGGCTTCCTACACCACACATGTGCAAGCGTTAGTACGGATACGGCAGGCTGTTCCTCTGCCGGACAATCCTAACGCTAGTGTGAAAGAATATATATAAATGGGAGGGCACTCAATATTTGGAAACTGGATATTTTTTATTGTACAAAACACACTTTATAAATAAAACCACATAAAATATACAACATAAAACCAAGAATGAAATGGTATGCTCAGATATATATACACATATAGAGGTAGAGGTACGTATTGATATTAGTAATCGCATATACACCAGAGCATAACCTAGAGTTCACATGCTAAAATAATAAAATATATGATAGAGTCAATGCTGTTTTCATTTAACAATAACAATATGTTTATAGGAATCTCTTCTTGATGGTTAGTAAAGCTATATTAAATGCTTATTGATGGAATATCTCATATAAATCGTCTGTTCCTTCTTATCCGATGGTTAATAGTTGTCATAAACAGAGTTAGTCACAATACTTGTTCTTTATATCCATATTCAATGTTGTAAGTTATAAAAATGAATATATGAAGTAAGTACAGGTAAATGAAGGTACTTTACCCTTTATACTGTAGTCTGTGATATGCAAGTCCGCATGGAGGAATATATCCTGTTCTCCGGAGTGCTTAGTGGCGTCCCACGTGACTCACGGAGTTGCGATCACGTGACTATTTTGGTCACGAGATACCCACCATGTGATTATGACATCACACAGGTCCTTAATCCAAGGAGTAATCCAAAGGTCCTGCAATTGAATAAGTATATTCAAGCTTGTTAGAGCACCAAATATAATTGCAAAAGATTCTTTTCTCTCTTCTTCTGTTTGGCTGGCCAGCCCGATCTTTCACAGAGTATATAGCAGACTCAAATCATTCTTAGAACGCCCAGACGCGTTTCGAAGCGACTGCTTCTTCATCAGTGGGTCTGATGAAGAAGCAGTCGCTTCGAAACGCGTCTGGGCGTTCTAAGAATGATTTGAGTCTGCTATATACTCTGTGAAAGATCGGGCTGGCCAGCCAAACAGAAGAAGAGAGAAAAGAATCTTTTGCAATTATATTTGGTGCTCTAACAAGCTTGAATATACTTATCCAATTGCAGGACCTTTGGATTACTCCTTGGATTAAGGACCTGTGTGATGTCATAATCACATGGTGGGTATCTCGTGACCAAAATAGTCACGTGATCGCAACTCCGTGAGTCACGTGGGACGCCACTAAGCACTCCGGAGAACAGGATATATTCCTCCATGCGGACTTGCATATCACAGACTACAGTATAAAGGGTAAAGTACCTTCATTTACCTGTACTTACTTCATATATTCATTTTTATAACTTACAACATTTAATATGGATATAAAGAACAAGTATTGTGACTAACTCTGTTTATGACAACTATTAACCATCGGATAAGAAGGAACAGACGATTTATATGAGATATTCCATCAATAAGCATTTAATATAGCTTTACTAACCATCAAGAAGAGATTCCTATAAACATATTGTTATTGTTAAATGAAAACAGCATTGACTCTATCATATATTTTATTATTTTAGCATGTGAACTCTAGGTTATGCTCTGGTGTATATGCGATTACTAATATCAATACGTACCTCTACCTCTATATGTGTATATATATCTGAGCATACCATTTCATTCTTGGTTTTATGTTGTATATTTTATGTGGTTTTATTTATAAAGTGTGTTTTGTACAATAAAAAATATCCAGTTTCCAAATATTGAGTGCCCTCCCATTTATATATATTTTGCATTTTCCATTTATATTGGTTGGGTGAACCAATGAGGAGAGAGCACCAGGTACATGGTTGTCTATAAGTGGAGAGCCTTTTATTATCTGTAATATTTTTTGCTAGTGTGAAAGAAACCTTAGGCCCCATGCACACGTGTTTTGCATGTGCATGCCGCCATTATTTTCCACCTCATGTTGAAGTGTCTTATTCTTGTCCGCAAGAATAGGACATGTTCTAAATTTTTTGTAGGGCAATATACTGATGTGGATGGCACAGGGTGTTGTCTACACTTTTGCTGCCCCACTGAAATGAATGGATGCGGACCGAAAATATAGTCGTGTGCATGAGGCCTTAATGGGTGCCTATTGTGTCCAAAAATTCCTCAGAAATTGAGTGACCTGCATGCTCTTTCTCGTGTGAATCTCTCTCTCTCTCTCTCTCTCTCTCTCTCTCTCTCTGTCCATTTATATGGTTGTTCAGAAAATTGCCGAGCAAGCGGTAAATGCTAAAGCGCATCACACGTACTGGTCATTAGTAGCAGATTCCACCTGACAGATACCGCCTGTCAGTTCCACTCCTTTGATGGCAGGAAGATTGTCATCATCCAATATTGATGTGCTGGCTTCAGGGAACTGGACTTCTGAGACGTCTTATATGATAAGGGACTGCGGGCGCTGCCAAAACTTTCTTTATATATAAGATTACAGTGTGTATCCTGGACATGTTACAAATTACAATTGAAAAGGAGCACCTTCAAAAAAAAAAAGAAAAAAAAAAAAAGCAGAAATAATGATGTTGCAGGGCTTGTCCTTCACAGCAGATGGCACAGGTCTTCAGGATTTCTTTTCCCTGACACCTTGTTCTGCTCTAATCTTTATTCGTGACTGAGGAAGTGCGGATAACCATAGTAACCAGAGATTTCTTTTTGGATCTGGTAACGAATAGATATGCTTTTAGACAACGGGGTCCGCTTGTGACCTAAAGGCCCCCCCCACGTACATTTATTGTGTCATCAGCCAAACCCACTGAGAAAAGGTGGTTTGGTCGACAGTCTAATGTGTGTTTGGCGCTCCTGGCTCTCCCCCGACAGTTGATGTTGGGGGAGAGAAGGGTCTGGTAAAATGAATATTTTTGCCTGATGCCTTTGTACTCCGGGGAGATAAGTCACCACCAGAAGTTCTCCCCATTGAATACACATAAATGCTTGGCCGAACCGATCATGTGTATGGGGGAGATGGGAGAGAGTTGAGAGAGATTGCTATTGAATGTGTTTGGCCACCCTTACTGTGAATGTCCATCATGTACATATCTTCATAGATCTGGGTTTATGGTTTCCACAAAGGGGTTGGCCCACAAATTCATCACCTATCCACATGAGCACAGGAGTCTGAGTTCCCCGTGTGAATAAGGCGTTACTGCACATACTTGACCACTGCTCCATTGACTTTGAGACCATGAGACTGCTGGAGATGGCCTTGTACTGTACTCAGCAGTCCCATAGATAGAGAATGGGCAGTGGTCACACATGTGCAGTACCGCTACACAGGGGACTCAGGGCCCCATGTTCACATGATCATGGGGGGGTCTATGCGGTTCAATCCACCCCAGCCATTGTATATTTATCACCTATCCAGTGAATAGATGATAAATGTTGTTCATGGACCAACCCCTTTCAACAGTAAAATTCTGTATGCTTTTACCCACCACTAGAAGACAGTTAGGAGAATATATTATTAAAGGGGTTGTCCCTATGAAAAAATGTTCTCAAGGGGTTCAGAGTAGGTTCCACCATCACCAATCTTCGTCCGCTTCCATTCTGACACTAACTAGGGCATCACTGGTCTAGACGAGCAGGGGCCCAGTAAGCATTGGATCAGTGCAGGATCTGTGGGGTGTTAGTGCTACTTTTTTTTTTTTTTTTTAATCCACTATGAGCCTTTTGAAACAAAAATGTAGCTCTATGTCTGTGCAGGAGATTTAAACATAAAGGCGTTCCACCTACTGTAAAGATGTATTATCATTATCAGGGTGTTACTATAGATAGGTATTACTATTACCTGTTAAAGGGGACCTGTCAGGTTGAACATGGTGTTTGAGCTGCGGGCAGTATATTGTAGAGCAGGAGGAGCTGAGCAGATTCATATACAGTTTTATGGGGAAAAAAAACAAAAAACCAGTATAAGTTATATTTTATCCATTGAAATTCCTGCTCATTCAGAATTTTGACATTAAGGAGGCGGTCCTATCAGTGATTGACAGCTCTTTATGCCTGCACAGTCATACAGTTAGGGCTGTCAATCACTGATAGGACCGCCTTCTCAACTTCAAAGCCCAGAACGAGCAGGAATTTAAATGTATAAATTGCAAATTATACTGAACCTTTTCCGATAACTATATATCAATCTGTTCAGCTTTTTCTGCTCTACAACATAGTGCCTGTAGTTTAAAATGTATTTTCCTTGGCAGGTTCCCTTTAAAGGGGTGGTTTACAATTAGAGCAAATGGTCTAGCACTATTCTTTTCCATAGGCTGTGCTTGGTAAATGGGCTTGTTGTAATACGAGACACAGCCTATGGATAGACGTCGGGTTGTGCCTGGGGGGGGGAATCAGAACCTTTTTTTCTACTGTAATCCTGGACAAACACTTAAAGGGTTTTATTGGGGACCCAGCAGATCACAAAAACCCACCATAATTACATATAGCACCCCTGTAAGAGAAAGTTTATAATGTACTTAATATTCCAAATCTGTGTAGATCCAACTCTTAGAAATTACTTTTCTTCTGGAAATACAGCTTCTGCCAACATCATGTCCCTTACCAGGTTTCTGCCAAGGGCTAAGGCTGTGAATGGGGCTAAAACTATTCCTGCATAGACATACTCCTGAATCCACCTCAACTGCGCATGCACAAGGAAAAGGATTGGTTGTGGCCCCATCCACAGTGGTCCTGGAGAAGAGTGTCACGTGACCAAGTTCCCGGGAGGCCAATCCATGCATCTTTCAGAATGGTAAGTATCTTACAAACCTTTTTCTGCAGGTGTGTTTTGTGGAATTAAGGTACGTTTGTGGGACCCACTGGTAGGGGCAGACTCTCCATAGTTCTTACAGGGAAATTTGCTGCTGGATCGATTTGCAGGGGGCCCCCCAAGCTCTCTTCACTACCACTGGCTGGGTACATAATGATCTGATGCTCTCATTGTTAAATAACGTTGGGAGCATCAGGTATTTATCAGGAATTTGATTGTATCGCTGTCCTCAGGACGGTAATAGAGATGAATACAACAGCAGAGCTCAAATGGTGCAGAGAGACAGGGCTACTTTAAGTTCCCAGTCCACCACTGCCCACCGGTTCTCGGAAAACTGGGATACTTCTTCCCATGCTCTACTGACTGTTCAGATGCTATCAGTTCTATGACATTACAGCCTTTTTCCCTTTATTATACACTCCTGACACAGTTGGCTCAACCTAATCCTAAAACGATCCACAGCTGTTGGTATATCCGGTACAGCATACATGTGGGACATTTCTGGAACTAATAAGAGTCACTGATCATGATAATTCAGAAGCTCAATAGCGGAGAATACAACATACCATTCTAGAGAGCACACCCCTCTCAGAACTAAAGCAAGAAGGGAATGCAGCTGCTTGCAATTCAGTGCTTTTGGATACAGTAGCTGATATTTATTTGCCACCAATTTAAAATTTACCAGGTCAATTTTTGGCATCTCAAGTGGTTCTTGATTTGTTTGGTTTGAGGTTAGAACATTGACATCATGTTCTTCTCTTAGGCCACTTTCACATACAGTACAGACCAAAAGTTTGGACACACCTTCTCATTCAAGGAGTTTTCTGTATTTTCATGACTATGAAAATTGTAGATTCACACTGAAGGCATCAAAACTATGAATTAACACATGTGGAATTATATACTTAACAAAAAAATGTGAAACAACTGAAAATGTCTTATACTCTAGGTTCTTCAAAGTAGCCACCTTTTGCTTTGATTACTGCTTTGCACACTCTTGGCATTCTCTTGATGAGCTTCAAGAGGTAGTCACCTGAAATGGTATTCCAGCAGTCTTGAACGAGTTCCCAGAGATGCTTAGCACTTGTTGGCCCTTTTGCCTTCACTTTTCGGTCCAGCTCACCCCAAATCATCTCGATTGGGTTCAGGTCTGGTGACTGTGGAGGCCAGGTCATCTGGCGTAGCACCCCATCACTCGTCGTCTTCGTCAAATAGCCCTTACACAGCCTGGAGGTGTGTTTGGGGTCATTGTTCTGTTGATAAATAAATGATGGTCCAACTAAACGCAAACCGGATGGAATAGCATGCCGCTGCAAGATGCTGTGGTAGCCATGCTGGTTCAGTATACCTTCAATTTTGAATAAATCCCCAACCGTGTCACCAGCAAAGCACCCCCACACCATCACACCTCCTCCTCCATGCTTCACGGTGGAAACCAGGCATGTAGAGTCCATCCGTTCACCTTTTCTGCGTCGCACAAAGACACGGTAGTTGGAACCAAAGATCTCAAATTTGGACTCCTCAGACCAAAGCACAGATTTCCACTGGTCTAATGTCCATTCCTTGTGTTATTTAGCCCAAACAAGTCTCTTCTGCTTGTTGCCTGTCCTTAGCAGTGGTTTCCTAGCAGCTATTTTATCATGAAAGCCTGCTGCACACAGTCTCCTCTTAACAGTTGTTGTAGAGATGTGTCTGCTGCTAGAACTCTGTGTGGCATTGACCTGGTCTCTAATCTGAGCTGCTGTTAACCTGCGATTTCTGAGGCTGGTGACTCGGATGAACTTATCCTCTGCAGCAGAGTTGACTCTTGGTCTTCCTTTCCTGGGGCGGTCCTCATGTGAGCCAGTTTCTTTGTAGTGCTTGATGGTTTTTTGCGACTGCACTTGGGGACACTTTCAAAGTTTTCCCAATTTTTTGGACTGACTGACCTTTATTTCTTAAAGTAATGATGGCCACTCGTTTTTCTTTACTTAGCTGCTTTTTTCTTGCCATAATACAAATTCTAACAGTCTATTCAGTAGGACTATCAGCTGTGTATCCACCTGACTTCTGCCCAACACAACTCATGGTCCCAACCCCATTTATAAGGCAAGAAATCCCACTTATTAAACCTGACAGGGCACACCTGTGAAGTGAAAACCATTTCAGGGGACTACCTCTTGAAGCTCATCAAGAGAATGCCAAGAGTGTGCAAAGCAGTAATCAAAGCAAAAGGTGGCTACTTTGAAGAACCTAGAATATAAGACATATTTTCAGTAGTTTCACACTTTTTTGTTAAGTATATAATTCCACATGTGTTAATTCATAGTTTTGATGCCTTCAGTGTGAATCTACAATTTTCATAGTCCTGAAAATACAGAAAACTCTTTGAATGAGAAGCTGTGTCCAAACTTTTGGTCTGTACTGTATGCGTTTTGGTTTCAGGTTTTGAGATCAAGCAGAGGATCTCCAAATCTGACCCAAACCATTCCGTTTTGACTACACATTAGTACGCATCCGTTCCATTAGGATGCGGTTGTGTGAAATTGAAACAAAACAAACAGGATCCTTCACAAAAAACATTGAAAGTCAATGGGTGACAGATCCATTTTTTTAGGATCCTAAAAAAAAACAGATTGTCAACATTGACTTAGGCCTCTTTCACATTAGCGGCAGCACGGATCCGGCGGGTGAAGGGTGCCGCCGGATCCTTGCTGCCGCAAGTACACGTGAGGAGCCGGAGCAGCGCTCCGGCCCCACACGTGTCACATACACACACACACACACACACAAACACACATAGACATACACACAGACATACACAGACATACTTACATGCTCCCAGCATGCTCCGCACAGCACAGGGGGACAGCGCGCACATAGGAAGATTCCCCACAGCGCCTTCTGCTGGAGGGAGAATCTTCCTATGTGCGCGCAGTCCTCCTCCTCCTGCGATGTGCGGAGCTGCTGGGAGCATGTAAGTATGCCTGTGTATCTGTCTATGTGTATGTCTGTGTGTGTCTGTGTGTATGTGTCTGTCATGTGTGGTGTACTGTGGACGGATCCGTCATGAACTCCATTGAAAGTCAATGGAGGACGGATCCGTTTACTGAATGTGTCACACTGAACGGATCCGTCCCCATTGACTTTCATTGGGGGTCATGACGGATCTGTCTTGGTGCGGATGCCCAGGACGGAGAGCAAACCGCAGCATGTTGTGGTTTGCTTTCCGTTCTGGAGATGGAATGGAATGCTTTTAAGAGCATTCCGTTGTCTTCAGTTCAGTTTTGTCCCCATTGACAATGAATGAGAGCAAAACTGCAGTGTTTTTTTTCCGGTATTGAGCCCCTATGACGGAACTCAATACCGGAAAAAGAAAACGCTAGTGTGAAAGTAGCCTTACATTGTTTTTAGTTTCTTCCATTTCGATGACTGGACACAAAACCAAATGCTACCGGAATGGAAGGCATCCTGAACGAATCTCTTTACATTCAGAATGCATGGGGTCAAAACCGATTGAATAGTGGTGCCAGCAGTAATGGGTACCAGATTGTAGTTCCCCGATGTCCAAAAGCCATGTAAGGTCGAAACGGCGCATGTTTTGGTGAATACACAAAGTATTCTTTGAAGACTTGGGAGTGCTGTGGTTCCTTTCTATATTCAGGGAATAAACAAACACTGATCAACATGTATGTATGCACACAGCCCGATACAAAATAAAAGGAGTGCCATTTTTGCGTATTTGCGTACGCATTTTAAAATTTGTACGCTATTCATACGCATATTTTAATCTATACGCAAATGCGTACGAATAGCGTACAAATTCAATTTGTACGCTATACGTACGCATTTGCGTATAGATTAAAATATGCGTATGATTAGCGTACGAATTTTAAAATGCGTACGCAAATACGCAAAAATGGCACTCGAGCATGCTCACTCATCTCTAATTGTGATCGTTCATTCCCCATTCACTCTGCATATTGTCGGTAGCACATTCCCTGTTTAGACAACAATTGATCAGCATGAAAGATGCAATCACCTGACAATTGAGCATTTTGTTTAGTTTGTACATATGCAGCTAAATTTTACATCCTGATCCTCCTGGTTCATGAATGGAATAGAAGAAGGCAATGGGTGTGGAGGTTGTAAAGGACTTACCTTTATAGGCACAGTTCTGGCTGCCATTAGTAGTTGTCACCCGGCAGCTACTACATAGTCTTAAAGACTAATTTTAGGGAGAAGTGTCTGTGGAGACGGAATGGAAAAAGTTTACAACCTCTGTGGCTTTCCCATTCTTATGAAATATCTGCCAGGCCATTTACCGAGTCACTCTGCTTAGAAATTATATATTTATTGCTGTTATAAACATGGACCAAATCTGGATCCTGACATTCTGCAAATTACATTTCATCGCTGGTTAAATATTTTATTAAATTCCCTGCATATGTTTCCAGGATGTTTCCCTTTACAATATATTTTACAGCCGCACCAGAAGTGACATTAAAAATATATTTGACAGCTAAGTGGCATAGCACAGTGCGGAGGGAGGGGGTGTCTGCTGTAACCCATTTAAATAGGCCAATTTTCTAGACCCCACACCAAGTTTTCCTATGCATAGTAATTGGGGAGTATATATAGTTTAGGGAGATTTTTCCCATAGGGAACAATCAAATTGCATTTTTATAATGGTTGTCCTCCTTAGAAAACTCATTATATTATACATGGAGTTAAAGGGATTTTTCCGGATTATAATATTAAAGCGGTATTCTCATTTTAGACAATGGGGGCATATCGCTAGGATATGCCCCCTTGGTCTTATAGGTGCGGGTCCCACCACTGGGACCCGCACCTATATCCAGAACGGAGCGGGGAGCGCTGCGCCTGGAGGACCCCGGGTTTCCGGGGGTCCGGCCACCACCAGGCGCAGCTCCCCGCTGCGCTCATAGAAATGAATGGGAGCGCAGCGTGCAAGCGCGGCCACCGCTCCCATTCATTTCTATGGAGCCGACGGAAGTAGCCGAGCCAGCGCTCGGCTTTTTTCAGCGGCCCCATAGAAATTAATGGAGGGCGGCTGCGCATGCGCAGTGCGCCCTCATTCAGTTCGGGGGCTCCGTTCTGGGTATAGGTGCGGGTCCCAGTGGTGGGACCTGCACCTATAAGACAATGGGGGCATATCCTAGCGATATGCCCCCATTGTCTAAAATGAGAATAACCCTTTAATGACCTATAAGATAAGTCAGTGTTAAATTGGTGGAGGTCCAATTTCCGGCATCTCTGTCGATTAACTGTTTGAGGAAGCTGTTTGGCAAGTGCCGCGGCCTCATGATAGGCTGGTAATGTAACGTTTATCGGTAACATGGCCTAGGCACAGCACTCAACTCTTCAAAAGGTGATGGATGAGGGTGTAAGGAGTCGGGCACACAATTATCTGATATTGATATCCTTAAAGGGGTATTCCCAGTTTAGGGTAGGGTAGGCCCCCATTGTCTGATAGGTGCGGGTCTCAACTCTGGGACATGGACCTGCACAGAGAACAGAGTGGGGAGAGTGGCGGCTGGAGGATCCAGGTTTCCCAGGGTCCAGCCACCACCAATCACTCTCCCCATACAAGGAAATGGGAGCACTCTGTGCTTGCGCGGCCACTGCTCCCATTCATTTCTATGGGGCCGACGGAAATGCCCAAGCCCTCCGTCACCTTCCCCGCTCCATTCTCGGTGTATGTGCAGGTCCCACCTAGCAATATGCCCCCATTGTCTGTGATTGGAATACCCCTTTAAGGATAGTTCATCAATATTGTCCTGGAAAACCCTAATAGAGAGGACCCACATATCTTGTCCAAAGTTGAGAGCAGTTACAAAGAACATCTCTCTACCTGGAGGACCTGTCCTGTCCTGCATTATATAGACATACCACTGATTTTAATGAGTATCGTGTAATTCTTCATTTATACTCCGGGTGTGCTGCAGGGAAATTGAACACTTACAGGTTTTTCCACAGATTACAGCTAATCACTGGGGGCCTCTTCAGCTTTATGATCTGGGGCCCATTCTAATAGCTGCAGGTTGTCTAATTTTTAGAAATATATTAGCTGGAACCTGATCAATTTCTATGGGCATCTAATTCATTTTTTCTTGCGTCTGTTTTCATAAATATCCCAATGTACCGGTATAGCATTTTATTATTTCAATTGGACGCAATGAGATCCAAAATGGTAACTAAGGGTTCAGAAAATAGTATGTGCCAGGATTGTAACGGCTTATAAAAAAAAAAAAATAAATAAATTGATGGAAAACTCTGAAATGTGAATTCAGTAAGATGACAAGGCCAGGAAAATGGATGGCTGGGAGAGGCAGGTCCCTAGGTTGCTAAAATGACTCCCATCTTTATCAATGCGATGCTGGCTGCGACCAGTGTAGCCATAGCTTAAATGTTTTATATCTTCATTAATCTGATGATTCACCATTTTTTGGCGGATCAGATCCCAGATATAGAACTTCATGGTGTAAAGTAAATAGGTCCAGTTTACTTTACTTTACTTATCCAATTTTAAATTTAATGAGGTTATCCCATGAATAATGTAAAAAATGAAAATCAGACACCATATACACATGACAATCTCTTTCTAACAATGCTAGAACCAGCCCTGTACCTCACATGGATCCAGAGATCTCCCCATTCATTGCTCAGCTAGATTTATATCAAGCTGACAGCTCAAGGGGAGTGTCTTTTTTGCTGTAGCAAAGGGGCGTGTCCATAATCTCCCTATCACAGCTCAGGAGGCAGTTAAAGGATGAAACTGAGCATGTGCGGCCTTCTCAGGGTGCAGGTCAAAGAAATTAAATGACACTATACAGATACATTTTATTGAAAAACTTAGTGGCTATGCAAAATTTTTAATTACATGCAATTACAAAAGTATTCAGATCCAGGTGCTGGTTTTAAAACTTTAGAATATTTTTCATGGGACAACCCCTTGAGGGGTAAAAAAAAAGAAAAAAAATTATTTTAGGTTTCCTTTTACTATTCTGGAAGCAGTCCAAGTATTTCTAATTATTTGTGCAGTTGTGTTTCCTGAGGGCTTCCTTGCGTCATACCCAGATCCATATGAATTATGTGGACTTCATTAAATAAACATGGTGTCTCTCCGTCTCCTATGGTAATATGTTGCAGCGGCTGTGACTTATAACTCGGGAGAAGGCTTGTCTAGGAGGGGGCTAAACAATCTTGTCACTGGGATCTGATTTGTGAAGGTGGTTTTGAAATGACTATATTTGCACACTACCTGTGATTAGCCGAGGTGTGAAATGGATCCGCAGACTGTCACACACAATCTGCACATATTATCCTTCTCAGTCAGATCAGCTCAGCTCTCACTGAATTACTGACATTTACTCGCTACAAATTAACTTTTAATTACCATGTTTTTTTTAATTTTAACATTTACTTAAAGGGTCCTAGTCACAATTTAAAGGTGATGGCCACTTTTTGGTTACTGTTGACCAATGTGTTTGTAAGCTGACTATATAAAAGTATATAGTATAGCTTTATATCATATATAATGTGTATATAATATGTTTCATTAGGTATTTCCCTTTTTGCTAAAACTTTTGTGCTACCCTCACAGGACCTCGCTCTGTTCATAAAATGGCAGCTGATGGAGGTTAATGTGACCAGACACATCCTCAGCCTCCCTCCATTCAAATACACTGCCCCTGCTTTCTGCACCTGCATTGTTGAGAAAAGTGCAGATGTAGTCCATTTGAATGGAGGAGGTGAGGATGTGTCTGGTCACATGACCCTCTATCAGCGGCCATCTTATGTACACCATCTCTATCAGCAGCAATCTTGTAGACGGGATCTCCATTAGCAGCCATCTTCTGGATGGTACATCCATCAGCAGCCATCTTGTGGACAGGACCTCCATCAGCAGCCATCTTGTGGACAGGACCTCCATCAGCAGCCATCTTGTGGACAGGACCTCCATCAGCGGCCATCTTGTTGACAGGACATCTGTGTGAACAGCACAGAAGATTTGCCTAACGAGGGCATGGCTTATGAAATATAGCAAACAGCTATAGTGCCATATACTTGTATAAAAAGAAAAACTGCAGCAATCTCTTTTGCAAATACTCAGTCTTATTTATTACCCAAAGAAGAAGTTTTGACTCAGTAGAAGTCTTTACAAATTAGGTTTGATAAAGACTTGTATTGAGTCAAAACGTCACCTTGCCTGGCTAATAAATATCACTGAGGATTTGTAAAAGGGAGTGCTGTGTTTTTTTTTATACAATTGATATCTGGGACCCAAAAGCCAAGACTCAACCCCGTGAGCGCCGTATGTTGAATGATGAGGATGATCCACATAAGGTTGTGCTGCTGATTCACTATTAGTGAGTGCCATATAGTCATCATACATATACATTTATCACCAGTGGCAATTATGTAATTTTCCTACCGGAAGGATGTACAGTCTGTGATATTTACAAAGACTTGTCCATGTTGAAAGCAGCTCTGTCCCACTTCAGTTGCCCTTTGTTGCTATACCTCGCACTGCCCACACACTGCTGTGGTGCTGTTTTTCTAATCGTGGACAATCCTTTTAGTAGGTGACATTCAAGTGAAAACCATACTTTCAATGTAAACTCTCCCCTTTGAATAAGGGATGAATGAATGACTAATCGATTTGTCCCGTCAGCAGGGCTTCTCCTCGGAAGTCTTGGCGGTACAGTGTAATTACAAGTTTAGTAACTTGGACAGGTGTTGCACTGTTTTTGAAGGAAAGCAGCCATGTTTTACTAATCCTGTACAGGTCCTTAGGTTCATGCACCGTGTTATGACTAGTGCAGGACCTAAGGGGGCGGGGCATGCATGCAGATGACTTTTATTGGTGTTTTTTTAACCTGTCATGCTCCTCCCCCTCATGCCTTTAATTTAGATTTTATTTACCATTATTTTTATGCTTTGGTTTTCCTTTACTTTTAGGTGTTACAATGAAGTTAATGGATGAAGTGGCCGGGATTGTAGCTGCTCGACACTGTAAAACCAATATCGTTACAGCCTCAGTGGATGCCATTAACTTTCATCGCAAGATTCAAAAAGGTTTGTTAACTTTTTCTTGTAGTTGTGTTGGTGATGGCTCCAGTAACCAGTAATACCCTCTGTATTCAGGTCTTGGCCCACTCATGTAGATATTTTAGAAGTATAGTTCCAGAGGCCCATAAAGATCCACAGGAAAAAAACTGCAAAATGGGTTTGATGCAATATTTTTTACATCTAGTTTAAAGGGTTGTCCGGGTTCAGCTCCCTGTTTTCATAAAAATGTAGTCCACCATCCTGGAAAACTTCAGCCGTTCATAAACCAAAACTGCATGTTGATGGCATGATCCATTGAATTCAGCAAATCACTTGCCATTGTGCACAATTACCAGGGAGTCAGATTTTATAAAAAAAAAAAAAACTCCCTGATCAGCCAGTTAAAGAAGAACTCCCGCAAAAATGTTTATTCTCTGACCTGTTAGAAAGGTGCATGATATAATCTGTAGTGAATGTCATCTTCTTATCAGAGGCTGAAATTGAGAGTTTCCACTCTCTTCTTATTGTAGCTGGGTCATGTGACCAACTCCCTGACCTCCAACTGACCCAGGACAGGAAGCCAGTCACTTCTCTATTCAGTCCTATGAGACTGAAAGTGAGGCTCCCATAGGAATGCATAGAGAATTAGACTTCCTGTCCACACATAAGGTGCTGTGTGAGTTGGTGGGTCTAATTCCTAGTCACATGATACAGATAAGAAACTTCAGGATGATATAACTCAAAAATTCAGCTACTGGTAAGAAAATGACATTCACTACAGATTACATCATGTACATTTCTAGCAGGACATGGAATAAAAATTTTTGCGGGAGTTCTTCTTTAATGGTGGGATCGTTTGTACGATTGATCCCATGGATGACTGACTGGCAGCAGTGCAGCCGGTAATAATCTCAAGTGTATGGCCAGCTTTAGAGTCTATGCTGAGTACAGCATTGTTTGGTGGGTTTTCGTTCACACTTTGAAAGCATACTGGCTTCCCATGAAATTGGCTCGAGAGTGTCCCTGGGGTCGGACTGATGTGAATGTTGACGATCTCTGTACAGTGCTGCAGTATATGCTGGCCCTACATAGGCAGTAGAAGTGAAGAAATGTTATGGAATATATGTATAAAAGCGGAGGCCCACAGAGGTACAAAATGTACATTATTAGAAAACCGAAAATATTTAGCTACTGCAGTTAAAGGGGTCATGTGACAAAGTAAAGTCTACGATTAAAAATTTAGTATAGCCACTGAGTTATTCAATAAAATATGTCTGTATAGCGCCACCTGCTTTTTCTTTTTTTTGTCATGCTCACTTAGCTGGTCAAAGTTTAAATCTTCAACTGTCACCTGCCATATGTTCTGTGGCAGTTACAAGGAGAGAGGTACAGCAGAAAGGACACATCCCCTGAGCTGCCAGACTGAAAATAATCTAGCAGAGAAATTGGAGCAGTGAATGTGGAGATCTCTGGACCCATGTGAGGTACAGGGCTTGTTCTAGCTTTGTTAGAAAGGTAATTTAATGTACCGTATGATGTCTGGTGTTGATTTTTTTACATCAGTCATTGCATAACCCCTTTGACCAGCTAAAACAATGTATACTACAGTACAGCTGCTATCTGGGTCGGACTGGCCCACCAGAGTACCAGAGAATCCTCCGGTAGGCCCAAGCTCTGACAATAATTGACTCCTAATAAAACAGGGCACTTAAAGGGGTTCTCCAGGAATAAAAAAAAAATGAAAATACTTAAAGGGAACCTGTCATCTCCGAAACACCCCCTGAACTAGAGTAAGTGTTGTATAGTGTAAGTGATGCTGAATCCGAATATGTAAGTTTTATCTTCATACTCACTTCTATTCTGACGCTGTGCTCCCACAAACCAGAGGTAAAATGCACTCACTGGACTCTTCTTCGAGTCCTCTCCATTATGTGAGTGAGCACCGGAGTCCACTGAGTGCATTTTACTGCAGGTTTGTGGAAGCACAGCGTCAGAATGGAAGTGAGTATGAAGATAAAACTTACATATTCGGATTCAGCATCACTTACACTATACACCGCTTACTCTAGTTCAGGGGGTGTTTCGGAGATGACAGGTTCTCTTTAAATATTATTTTATAATAAATATATTCATAAATACCTTTATAATAATAATTCATTAGTTATAATGGCTCGTTTTGTCTAGGGAGCAATCATTAGAAGAAATTAAATGGCCGCTGTCCCATTAGTACACACAGAACCTGTCCGAATCACACAGGAAGACAAGTTACTTCACTACACTGTGCTATGGAGCCGCTTCATCCTGCTCTCTGCTCTGCTTGTCAGGGATTATGTTCCTGAATACAGATGAATCTCTGTAGGAATGGAGAAGATGAGGAGACATGAGAGGATGTTGGGGGTGTGGCTTATGCAGCACTTGTATGCAGTCATTACCACAGCAACACATTACCACAGTCTGTCCTGTCCGTCCTCTCTGTACTTCATGTCTCTTCATAAACTAAATTCCCCAGAGATTCAGCTGAATGTCTTATCTGTATTCAGGATCATAATCCCTGACAAGTAGAGCAGAGAAGAGGATGAGGCAGATCTTTAGCTCAGTATTGTGAAGTCTGCTGTATGATTAGGACAGGTTTTGTGTGAACTAATGGGACAGCGGCCATTTTGTTTCTCCTGATGATTGCTCCCCAGACAAAACGAGCCATTATAACTAATGAAAGGTATTTGGGAATATGTTTATAATGAAGTAATCTTTAACCCCTTCCCGACCGCCGCCGTACATGTACGGCGCGCGGGCGGTGCAGGGACATGACGCCCCGCTCGCGGGTGCGGCGGGCGTCATGGCCGGCAAGTCTCTGCTGTTTCTAACAGCAGAGACTTGCCGCATCTTACCTCCGTCTTCGGAGACTTCCAGGGCCTTCTGATGCCGTGATCACACGTGATCACGGCATCAGGATGCGTCTGAACCCGGAAGCCCACGCTTCCGGGTGGTGTACAGACGCCCCGATTGGCCAATCGGGGTGTCTGTACACCATATGAAAACTGTAATCCTCGCTGGTGAGGATTACAGTTTTTCAAACTGCAATTCTTATTCTGGCCACTAGATGGCAGGCCAGGATAAGAAATGAGCAATTCATGGTTTTAACTGCATCTAGTAAATCCATGATTGCTCATAAAGAAAAAAAACAAAACACAATAGATCAGATGATATTTGAGCTTTAAAATAATCACAGAAAAATTAAAAAAAAATGTTAAAAAATATATAAAAATAAAAAAGATATAAAAGTTCAAATCACCCCCCTTTCCGTATAAGTAAAAAATAAATACCTAAATAACAATAAATATAGACATCATGGGTATCACCGTGACCGAAAACGCCCGTACTTTTAAAATATAAAAAAAAAATTTCAATACGGCGAATTGTGTGGCGGAAAAAAGCGTCCAAATGGCGATTCGCAGTTTTTTGTCCCTTTTTTTTTCTAAAAAAAATTAAATAAAAAGTGATCAAAAAGTCATACACACCCCAGAATGGTATCAATAAAAACTTCAGACCGCCCCGCAAAAAATGAGCCCCATACAGCTCTGTACACATAAATACCAAAAAGTTATAGGGGTCAATATATGACAAGAAAAAAAAAAAAAAAAAAGGGCAACTTTCTAATTATTTTATCACCATCTAAACGCAGGAAAAACTATACATATTAGGTATTGCCGGATTCGTACTGACCAGTAGAATGAAAGTAACGGATCAGTTTTAATGCACATCGAATGCTGTAAATAAGAAACCCGTAGAACTGTAGCGGAATAGCGTTTTCTTTGCAATTTCACCCGGTTTGGAATTTTTTTCCCGCTTCCCACTACACCGTATGCAATATTAAATGGTGGCGTTGGAAAGTACAACTTGTCCCGCAAACAACAAGCCCTCATACAGCTATGTGAACAGAAAAATAAAAGAGTTATGGCTGTTTGAAGGCAGGGAGCACAAAACGAAAATGCAGAACCGAAAAAAGCTCCGGTCGTGAAAGGGTTAAGTATTTTCATTTTCTAAATTCCCGGAGAACCCCTTTAAGGTCCTATACATGCACAGGATGGGCCCTCAATGTCCTTTCCTCTGGTGGGCCCAAGGGACTTCAGTCTGATGCTGGCCGCTATATTAACACGTACTAATTCCAATATTCTGAATGCCTGGGATTAGGGCTCGTTCACACGGTCGTTGATAGAAATAGATGCGGCACCGTTCACTTCAATGGCCAGCATGGGATCTTGCCGAGCTGCGGCTCCGTGCCAGAAAAAATAGTGGACAAGAATAGACATTTTGAACGGGGTGAAAATTGCGGAACACACGCCGGTCGGCATCCGTGGTATTGCGGATCCTCATATTTGCGGATCCGCAATACCACGGCCGTCTGAACTGCCCCTTATGCTACATTTCACCACTAGATTACAGTCCTGTCCTCTTTAACAGAAATGACTGGAAGATAAATGTTCCCGGGTAATGTATGTTGATGGGTCCTCAGGCAAATATTGCTAAATTGCTTCCCACTGAGCAACAGAACATTTTCTATTATTAATGTGATTGTATTTTTAAAGAAGCCTGTAATTTCTGTAACACAGGGATTAATTTAGAAATCACAATTAAGAGAGAAAATGATTTTCCTTCTGTAATTAAAAGGTTACAGGAAAAGATGAGGCATATGCTAGGAAGCATCTGAAGTGATTCCAGCTATGTTTCCGTCCAGAATGTCATCTTCTGGCTGCCAGCGCGCACCTAGATTGGATACGAACCAGCAGAGAGAGCGACTGGGGACTGTCAATCTGTTTTACTGTATGTGTGCAACTGACTGTAACAGATTAAAAGCATAATCCACATACAATAAAGACAGATTTTTTCACTGAAGACATCTGAATGTGATGTAGGCTTGAAATGCGTTTGTATCAGAGATAATCATGTTACAGGCCACAAGTCACTTTAGTCAGAAGAGTCCCCTGAAGTTAAGCTCAAGGAGAGCTTGGCACACGTGCTCAATTTCCTTGCAGCGCCGCCACAGGGGAAATGAAGTATTACATGGTGCTCATTGAAATCAATGTCTGGTCAATGCATGGGTGAGCCAGGCCTTCAAGAGAGGGATGCACTTTTTGTAACTTCAAATGTCCAAATGTAGAATGCCTTAGAGAACCTAGTTTCCAGTACCCGATATTTAGCCAGACAATCCCTTTAATTGCTGGATTTTTTGGGACTGTATATGGAAAAAGTTAAATCTCTGAATCCTACCACAGGAGATAGATAGATAGATAGATAGATAGATAGATAGATAGATATTATATTTATGCAAATTAATTTCTATTGGTCTGCAAAAAAAAAAAAGGGACCGCACACAGATGTTATCCATGTGTCCATTCCTCAAAAAGATAGTACAGGTCATATTCTTGCCCGCAAAAGCAGACCACAGACCCATTGAAGTCAGGGGGTCCGAAAAATGAACACAATACGGACGTCACACGGACATCATCCGTCTTTTAAGTCCTTAGGTGGCATTCACATGACCATATTTTCAGTCCGCATCCGATCCAAACTACTGAAGATCGATGCGGACCCTTTCATTACAATGGGGCCGCAAAAGATGCAGACAGCACACATGTCCCTTCTGCCGCTCCACAGAAGGAAAAAAATATGGAACATGGTCCTATTCTTGACGGTTTTGTGGACAAGAATAGGAATTTCTAACAAAGGGCAGGATGTGCTGATCCGCAGAATGTTAAACACACATAGCCGGTATCCATGTTTTGCAGCTCCGCAATTTGCGGACCACAAAACGGGTATGGTCGTGTGAATGCCACCTAATTGATCGACACGTATGTTTCCTTGACTCAATGTATCTAAAGTAAAAAATGGGGTTAATTTTCTAATTTTTATTTTAGTTAAAATTCTCTATACAGCACCTACGCAGACCCTTATGTCTACATATAGTCTACTCTTGTAGTCATTTTTGCATGGTGTTCTGTATGGGTACCAGTGTATTTTCTCTTTCAAAACCAGTTATGATTTCCAGCAACTGGATACTTGTACGGAGACAATATATGCAATGCGGCGATTTTATTTTCATTACTAGTTGACTTATAAGAAAAATTGAGATCCACACACTATCCAATGTTGGTAGTTTTTTATACAGCGCACATGTAATGTGCACCCTACAAAATATATAGTGCCACAAATGAGCATTACACATCAACGTACTGTCAAGACTAAATTAGCACCGCGACTGTCTCTTAATTGGTGAGAACTCTAGGAAATTGTGACTCGTTGTCAAGTGCAGAAATTAATTTTTTTTTTTAACCCATTGTCTTAATAACCAGATAAACTCCTCAAACCTCTTAGCCTTAATTCCCAGCAATACGTTCATTGTTTTGTCTTATTCAACTTTAGTCGCTGTGATAACTACTTTTCCTGAGGATTCTTGACATTTGGCAATTTTCCATTCTCTGTGAAGGTGCTCATTAGACAAAGTACAGTTAATATAATGAGACGCAGGTTTTCAAGTAATGAGAAGGAAAATTCAAGGCTCGGGCTTGTCTGACCGGTACTAATTAATTTGTTTTAATTATTGACATCTGTTCAGCCTTATCTTTTGTCGGGAAATGCAGAGCAATTACAGACAGAGAATGTCTTGCAGTATATCGTATGTACACGGTAATATTTCAGAAGCATACGGTAAATGTATGCAGAGGCATAAGAAATATACAAATAGGATGGTCAGGAGGTGCTGCCTCATGCGGAGGCATAGCTAGACAGACGGTCATATAAGATGCAATATCTCTTACTCCTGAGGCACAACTGCAGCATTTATTGGCAGACTGGCCAGTCTATATATTACAGACCAGACTTTTCTACTTGTCTCATACTGCTTTAGGGCGCATTCTCACGATCTACATAGCCGCAATTGCAGGCAAGAATAGTACATTCTCTATCTTTTTTGCGGGGCCGCGGAACGGAACTACAGATGCGACCCCCATTGAAATGAATCGGTTCCGCACCCGTTCTGCAAAATTGTGGAATGGATGCAGACTTATTTATATGGTCGTGTGAATGAGCCCTTAGGGTGCAGGAGCTAGAAAGTGTAAGTTGGTTGTTCTGGCACTAGCTTCCCTCTCTAGTGTGGTTCTCAGCTGCTTCTTTGCCCTATCTAGGCTTTGAGGTGATGCAATCTTTTAGCTAGTGCTAGTTACCTCCACTTACTAGCTGTCTAACATGCTGGAGCTTTGCTGGCTTTGTTTCTAGCAGCAGCCTCTTCCATCTCTCTCTGTCCTGCTTCTGGCACACACTGACAGCAAGACTCTGCCAGCCTCGCGCTATGTGGGCATTGGCAGAGTACTCACTAGCTGGTGGATGCCAGCAACATGCTCTTTATACTGACCTGTGGTTTGGCTCAGTTTGTGCTGCATCACAGGCATTTAACTTTTCACCTCCACCAATGTACCGTGCAAAACACATTAAAAAATTATATTCCTGCTGATATTCCTGCCCATCAATATCCTGCCCTGGGTAGATGACTCCCAGAGTCCATATTCTGTTACAGCCTACTTGTGACATCAGCACTCAGCAACTACACATTTCAACCATGACCATAATATACAGGGCATCACAATAGTGCATGTCAATCGACATATCACAAGGCATAAGGAACATGGTGCAGTTGCACACTTAAAGGGGTTGTTCCCACAAAAATATTCTACTTTTTTTCAAACCAGCACCTGGATCTGAATACTTTTTTAATTGCATGTAATTAAAAATTTTGTATAGTTGCTGAGTTATTCACTGTATAGCGCCACCTGCTGTTTGCTTATATTCTAAATTCTTTGTCCATCTCGCTGAAATGGAAGCACATGCTCAGTTCCATCCTTCAACTGCAGTAGAGAGGTCATGCCCCCTAAGAAAGGACATGCCGCTGGGTTACCAGCTTGAAATAAAGAAGAATGAAGAGCTGTACTTGGCTGTCTCATGCAGTCCTATAGAGATGAATGGAGTGGCAGTGAGACCGAACCTGGATTTTTATGATCAGTAGGAGTTCCAGCAGTCGGACCTCCACCGATCTAATAATTATCTCCTATTCTGTGGATAGGGGATAGCTTGAAATAAGTCTGCACTGAATAGCAGCGGCTTATGTCTTTTATACCTCACAGACTAAAGCCAAAATGGCTCCTATTCTCCTGTATTTCCTCTAGTGGAATGGCTGCGGGAGGATAAGGATCTGAGAGCAGATCATGTACAAGAGCTGAGTGGATATATTTCTTACACAATGGCCATTCAGTGCAGGAAGAAAGAGAATGAACAAATCTGGTCTGGTCGCAACGATGAAAGCTGACCTGATAGTTTCTCAAATAACATGTGTATAGCTATTTTTAACATATGTTGTCTGCCGCAGGTCAAGGTCATATTTAGCATCTCCATTATTTTTCTTCTATTGCAGGGTTGCCTGCACGTCTTGATTCCCATAAGAGTGCATCGGATGCATTTAACCATTTGTGTTACAATTCATGCCTGCCTATTTGGCTGGCTGCACTGCTCACAGTTCCCATCCTATACCCTTGAAATGTCTGTAAATTCTGATAATCTGGTGAAGAGATGGCACCCTTAGGGCCACAGCTGCCCTGTCATCTTGTGCACCCATTCCCCCTTCTGAAGTTACTGCCACCTTGCACGCCTGCCTCCCTCTACAGTGTCCCTGGCACCATGTGTCTCTACCCAACTCATCACCCGCAGGGCTTAGACACTTTAGCTCTAGGGAACCCAGAAATTCTGGGGGAAGTTGGTTGACATGTCAGAGGGTTGAGACAAAGTGCACTTCGTCTTTAAGGGGTTGTCTGAAAGAAAAACTTTTGCAGGGCAGGTGGGAGGGTAGGGCTGCTAAAAAGAAGTTACCTTTTCAATGGATACCAGTTCCAGCACCGTGGCTCCTGCCTGAGGTCCCCACTGGACCTATATGCATGTCACCACTGACAACCAAGCAGTTGCCTTGACCACTGAGCTTGTTGCTCCACTGTTCTGTGGAGCAATTGCTAATTAAGTAATCAAGCTTTGCTACATAACCCTGGGTATAGCACATTTTCAGTTTCCTCTATGGAGAAAATAACCGCTGGGAGAAAAAAATGTTGTGTGATGAAAAAAGGTCAACCCCAAAAATGCTTGTGCTGTCTTTTAGCCTGTGAATATTCTGTTTTTGATCTTGGCTTTCTTCTGACCACTTCTTCTGGATTTACCCTTGACTGACTGCTGGTTACCAGACTCCTGGACTGTTCATTGGATTTGCTTCTATTTTGCCCCATTGTACTTGGCGCACTTGTTGTTCTTTTACATTATACGTTCTGCTCTGCTGCTCTGTTAGCGACTACTGTCTGGACATAACCTGGGGATTAAAGGCTATGGACACCTTTGGGGACAAATTTTTTTATATCATTGCGTTACCTTTTACTAGAATGGCTTCATGCAGTCCACTCCTTTCAGAGATCTGCTCAACCTGTAACCCTTATCTGTACTTGCTTAAAGGGGTTTTCCAGGATTTTACTACTGATGACCTATCCTCATGATAGGTCTTCAGTATCTGATCGGTGGGGGTCCGACATCCAGGACCCCCGCCGATCAGCTGTCTGAGAACGCACCAGTGCTCCTGTGAGCGCCGCGCCTTCTCTTAGCTTTTCCTAGGCCAGTGACGTCACATTCATCGGTTACATGGTCGAGAAAAAGTGAATGGGGCTTCACGATACCAAGCACAGCCGCTGTACAATGTACGGCGCTGTGCTTGGTAAGCCGCGAGAAGGTAGTGGCACTCACAGGTGCGCCAGTACCTTCTCAAACAGCTGATCAGCGGGGGTCCCTGGTGTCGGAACCCAACCAATCAGATATTGATGACCTATCCTGAGGATAGGTCATCAGTAGTAAAATCCTGGAATACCCTTTTTAACCACTCATGCACAGTTATCATAGCTAATTTAGCTTAAATCAGTGGTTATGAGCTGTCTGGAGTTCAGAGCTTCAACTCTATGATGGATTCAGTGTGAAGTAAAAAGCAATAGTCTACAGATGCACCAAAAGGGAAAGCTGTAGGGGACAATCTGGTGAACATTTAGGAATAAAAAAAAACTATTGAATAAAATGATTTTATTCCAGAATGAGTAGAATGCATTTATAAAACCAAAGGTGTCCATAGCCTTTAGCAGCAGCCAGGTCTACCCTGCTTCAGGCTCTGGTGACAACCTGTTGAAGCCCATAGACTACTAACCAAAGTGGCCTGCATAAAGTTTAACTATAGAAACCTTTTTAGAGGATGGTTACAAATTGGGGTTGGGGTGATTTTTTTTTTCATAAGGGGCAGATTCTCTTTCAAATACTAATTATTTCCGTAATCTTGGCAATGTTCATTTACATTATAATTATTTTCTTCCTGTCATGAAGTTGGGGACAAGGAAAGCTGAATGATCGGCCTACATTTCTGCTTCTTTAAATTAAAGTTTGAATTATTTCTGTAAATTGCCCCATTTTGAAGCCATTGTGTCTGGGGGCCAGAGCAGTAGTAGCTTTTGAATATATAAAATATTGCATAAAAATGCTCTAAGCAAATGTTTAAAAGGACGGAAACATCACTAATTAAGTCTTCTCAAAATATCCTGCAGCTGCGTTTAATGGAAGTTTCCAACAAATTATTCTAATCCTCTCTTACATATTTAACAAAAAAAGTATTGTATGAGAATCCAAAAATTAGCTTAAAGGGACAGAGCGCCGGGAAAGTCACTGTTGATTCCATGTGGCACACTGTAACTTTGTACAGAATACATTTCTTCTGGAGAGATACTGTAAACCTGGAGCACCTGGTTGTGATTCACTGATGTTTATGAGCCCGGGGGGAACAGATAGACATGAAATAGACCTTGCATGTAATGGAAACATTGGAGCTCCTGCAGCCAGGAAAAACATATGTCCCGTGATTATAAGGATTCCTGCCACTTCAAAGTTCTTATGTCACCAGAAAGGACAGAAGCTGCTCTCAGTCATGCTGGTTCCTCAAAAAAGAAAACATAGGAGACAAATGACAGTCACTAACAGCTAGAACCAGTTAATTAAGGAGTACCGACCTTGACTGTAATGAATTTGTAGAGTGGGGAAATTGGACAAATACTCTTGTGGTCCCCATCATGTAAGGGCCTCCGCCAGACCACCTTTCCTTTCAGCAGCCACCAGTCTCTGATGCTGGGGAAATTGGGGCCCGAGGACTGTTATCTGGGCATTGTATGCCGCCTGTTTCCTTCCAGAGGATGAAAATGTCTGATAGCATTGAAGTGTGGACATTTTTAAGAGAAACAAATCCACACGTGATTCACGTGATTTTGCAAAGCAGTATTTCTCACTCTGTTTTATACCTAGTGCAGACTAGAAAGTGCTATGGTCTGCTCAGCATTTCCGTTTGCTGCAGATGTCCCTTACCAAACCCCTTCTAGGTTTCTAGAGTTGTCCACCAATTGAATATTACTGACCCCCACTTGCTAGCTAACTACCACGCACCGTGGCTGGGCCTCTGTTCAAGTAGCTGTGGTGTTCTCTGTGTACTACATGTGGTTCAGACCTCTGCTGCAGGTATATGACCACAAGGTCCTCTCAGCATTTCTACTTATTAGAACCATGTGGAAGTGTCCTAGGTGTAACCATTACACTAACCTCTGACTCGGTCCAGCTTTGTGGCGTAAATTATACTTTTTATGCCAATATTATACAGTGCAGTTTCTCAGTATACAGTGCATTTCATATAAACTACCGTGTGGTCTACATACATTACAGGGCGGTCTCACACTCGCATGTCTGCAGCACCCATTGACATCCTGTCAGGGCCTTATCCTGCTACATCACCACTTGCACTATACATCCTACACATGGCATAAGTATTCAGGGCGTTTTATACATAGTGGTGCATACATTAGTGTCACAGCGATCTCTCACGTATACATCAGGTAGTATATGACATAAGTATCACATTTTTGGTGTTTTCCAGTCACTTCACAGTCCAACAGTTCCACCTGGATAGTATTGTCACCATAACAGGGTCAACAGTAACCCATATCATTCAATAATAACTGTAAAAGGATACATTATCTTGTAAGTGGGTTTTAGAGCGTTTTCAGCCCTCTTGCGTGTAGGTTGATTAAGGCCTCATGCACACAGCCATTGCTGGCCATGGCCTGTATTCCAGCCAGCAATATACGGCACCGGCCATGTGATCACCGCATCACAGAAGGTGCAGGACGTAACGGATTCATAGTACTTCCGTGCAGTTTCTCTCTGTGCCTCCGCACCCCAAAAAATAGAACTTGTTCTATTTTGAGGTGCAGATAGATCATGGACCCATTCAAGTTGAATGGGTCTGGATCCATCGTGGCAGCCGCACGGTCGTGTACAAGAGGCCTAACAGAGATATCTAGGAAGGTGCATCATGAGGGGTAGGCTGTGCACAAAATAACTGTTTAGAAATTACACCAGTAGAACAAATAACACATATACATGGTCTCTGCCCCCAACAAGCCTCAGAAGAACCTCATGTCTACCACTCACTACCATAACCCTAAGGGCTAGTTCACGTGGAGATTTTTTTTGGTGCTGATTTTGCCATGTTTCTGCCTCAAAATCCGCTCCAAAAACTCCTCAAAACATCCTCCCTTTCATTTCAATGGGAAGCAGCACTTGATTTTTTTTTTTCTTCCTGGAAAAGGAGGCAGCAATCCCTATTTTAGGGCAAAATCTGTACTGAATCTCCCATTGAAATTACTGGGAAGTGTCAAAATACCGCTCCATTCATGTCTTCATATATTTTGTGCATTTTTTGTATAGAAACCATGAGCTTAAATGCCGTTTTGTACTGAAGTAAACACCCATTGGTTTAAAAAAAGCAAAAAAAGCTGGGGAAAAACGGTGGCTTCCCAACTGAGTTTTGTAGATGGATTTTCAAAATCCAGGCCCCGGAAAATGCAACTTCAAATGCTATTTTTCACCACCACCTGTCTCTGTCCCGTGGCCTAAACCCCCATTGGGTCCATACTTCCCCGGCTTTGCCGGAGTTTGGTGCACAGCTCATCTCAGAGATATTTTCCCATCTTGTGGGCCATCTGTCCTGCACATCTAACGCTGTGTAAAGTTCTGCACTGCTTTTACTGTCTTTAAATATTCATATTACATGTCATGTCTTCCCTTTCTAATTGATTCCCCCATGTTTTTAATTATGGAAGCCGGCACCTACATGTTGTTTCATAAGTTTTCTTCTCCCATGTAGCGCATACTTAAATTTTAATACAATAATGCAACTAGAGTAATGTCTGCCAGCAAACAGGAAACCGGGCGTCTTTTTGCTTCTGTTGTATGAAGAGATCGAAGGAACGTGGTGAGAGAAAGCGAGCAGCACAGATTGTTACAGCCATACCATGCAAGGAGCACTGTCTAAATATATTAAAATGCCCTGGAGAAGGCTGGAGTTTTGGCAAACATTTCCAGCTTGACTCATTGTGCTGTTATCAGAGCCACATGTCCAATGTTTAGATGTTCAGAAGTTTCCTAACATCACTGATGAAAGCACATTAAGTCTCCGATAATCCAGCACTGTCAGGAAAATAGTGTCAAATTATCAAATGTTCTAGATTATTGGAGTTTCCTATATTCCTATCACTATTGCAAGATTGTGCTTATTATACTAGTTGCCACTTCTTGACCCCCCCCAGGAGAAGATTATCAAGGGTAGAACCATTGCAAAGAAATAATTGCAAAGGGTTTTTACAAGAGTATTTTATTTAGCTTCAATGCATCGAACATAAAAATGAAGCAAGATGTCTAAAATATCCTACCATTTGCTGCATACAGTTCTTAAAAACACATTTGTCTCCATGGCTACAGACTACAAACACTATGTAGTCTGGTCCTGCAGCCTTGTATTGTCTTCTTACATGTACTGTCTTTCTTCTACTGTAGATAAGCAAGAAAAAAGGGACAGAGGGTATGGAATTATGTTTACCATGGAGACACACAGGTCTTCATAGGAGCTGTAGGCACAAAATGTTAGTAGACTTTTGAAGGGCATCTGTCAGCAGATTTATACCTATGACACTGGCTGACCTGTTGAATGTGCGCTTGAAAGCTGAAGGCATCTGTGATGTTCATATGTGCCCGCATTGATGAGAAACATGAACGTTTGTTTGTTTGTTTTTGGTTTTTTAATAAACTTTTATTCTCAGGATGCACATGGCAAAACAGCACATAATAATGAAGTTTTAATATATGCAAATGAGCCTCTAGGAACATCGGGGGCGTTGCTGTTACACCTAGAGGCTCAGCTCTCTCTGCAACTACCATCCCTTCTGTACTTTGACAGGGCTAGGCAATGTAAATGTGATCACACCTGGTCCTGTCAATCTCCAAAAGTGGAGAGGGCGCTGCAGTTGCACAGAGAGCAGAGCCTCTAGGTATAATGTCAATGCCCCCATTGCTCCTAGAGGTTCATTTGCATATATTAAAACTTCATTTTTCTCAGCAGCACGAACACATATGAACATGGGACCAACACAGATCTGCCAAACACACATGTAACAGGTTAGCCAGTGTCATAGGTACAAATCTGTTGACAGATGCCCTTTAAGGAAGACTGTTTGCAAAGTTGCTTCATTTTTTATTTTAGATGCTTTGGAGCAAACAAATGGTTCCAAAGCGTATACATCCTCGAGTTATTTTATATCCTCTGCGAACAGAAGGAATATAATTGGTATAACGTAAACCTTGGATGTTGTACATTACTAACACATCTTCTCCGCCCTTCAGGTTGCATCATTACAGTGTCTGGCCGTATGACATTCACTAGTAACAAGTCCATGGAGATTGAGGTGTTTGTGGATGCAGACACATTAGTTGGTGACACCCAGGAGCAATACAGAGCAGCCAGCGCCTTCTTCACTTATGTCTCTCTCAGCAAAGATGCCAAACCCGTCCCTGTTCCACAGCTTGTGGTGAGTACTATGTCTGTTTTGTGCCTTATACAGCGATTTCCCAGTCATCCTCTACTGCTGAGTTATCAAACATTCTTCTCAGACATTTCACGTATCTAGACCCACATTTACTATACTAAGCTTGTCACTTTCGAGACATTGTTTGCAAAATCTTGGCACATCTCATTTTAGACACTTTAATATTCAGATGCACCAAAAAGAATGACTTTTTCCTGACATCCTCAAATTTCCTGGTTTTAAACAAGAATGTGCGTCTTATCAGCTTTTGCCTAATTTACATTTATGAAGCTGAAATCCATGATGCTGGTGCAGATTGGATCAATTTAGAGTTGATCTAAAGCTTTTGGTGGACAGATTTTCAGAACATATGGATGAATTTTTGGGGCATGTGGGCAGATTTTTGGCATAAGCTAGGGCAACAAAGAGGTGGTAAGAACTAGGCTAGATAGTCTAACAATGTACCAGATTCAACCACTATGATAAATTTGGCGCAGTTTAAGTCTGTTTACCCTCTGTATAAATTACAGAGGATTAGCAAATCTGGGCCAATATGTGTTCCACGAATTATGACCCAGGTTTCCAGATTCATGATTAGCAAATCTATATATCCCCATGCCCCTATAAAAGCCAGAAGACTTCTATAAAAAGGAAAGACCTCGTAGACTTCCTGAAGAGTAGGCTTTTCTGATTGACAAACCCCGATCCCTGCTGACAGTATACCACCAATGGTGTCATGACCACTAAGGGGCACTGTGGCTGGCTTGTTAAAGGGGTACTGTACATAAAGCCCATGTCTCAAACAAGTGCTGGCACTATTTGGGAGGCACGCTGGCTTTCATTGTTGTGGGGCCACTGTGACGGTCACTATTATGAAGGCCCTGTGACTGTTTTCAGTTTTGGGGGGACGTTAGTGTTATTGGGGCACTATACAACAATGGCAGATTTTGCTTCTCCCTTCCCAACCTGTGGCACAGAAAGAGCTTCAAATCATTTATCTAATCTATCTCTGTCTATCATCCATCCATCCTGGACCTTGGCTGCAGGATTCCTCCACCTTCTCTGATATGGATTGGCCTGGGTTGGACTCGCCCTCCAAAATACCATATGATTCATTACTGAGCCCATCCTGACACAATAATGGGCCCCTAAGGTCCAGCAGAAGACAGTCTCAGTTATATTGGACAATCAACAGCCAATTAATTTATGTCCACATCTGGGTCAGGAATATACATTATGGTGTGCAACCAGGGTTGCATTGGCCAAAGACCTTAATTTCCCAGTGGGCCGATGACCAGGGGGCCGCCTGGACCGTCCTCACGGCCAGCCAGTGGAAGTTTTTGGGGATGTATTTTGTGCTGCTGGGGCAGTATTTTGTGATGGACTGTGGTATTTGGCTCTGTTCAGGTGATATAATGTAGCACAATATGGTATTACTGGCCCTGCCTTCCATCAATTTGGACCCACCTACAAAACGGGGCCACTTTTAGTATTTCCCAGTCTGACCTTAGTAGTTCCCAGTCTGACCTTGGGCACTATGGAATTTATAAGTTTAAATGCACTATGGTTGTCCCTAGTCACGGAGGCACTCTTCCTGTCACTAGTTATGGAGCCACTTGAGACTATCATTGTTATGTGTTCAAGGGCATTAGGTTGGGGGTGTTTGGGGCATGGCCTATATTTTAAGTGGCAACACTTACATGGGAAAGTTATTTCTCTGAAGCAGTCCTTCAAAAGCAAGTAAGTTGAAGCCTGGAATTCACCCACATGGGAAATTAACCACCAGCAATGCTGGTTGTCACCAACCTTTTCTAGATAAAGCTATGAGACAGCTAAATAGAAAGTGACAGTGAACATCAACTAAAGAACTTGCATCTACTGGTTTATGCCTCTTTCAGATGAGCGTGTCCTGTGCGCTCACACACACAGCGTGATTTCCCATTATGCACATTGCTCATTTTGCAGAAGCGCAAGGCATTATCATGATTTATAATGCTGTGTGTCTCTGCATGATCTCACTTCTACAGAATTATACTGACAGCATTATGTCAGTGTAATTCTGTAGAAGTAAGATCATGCAGAGACTCAAAGCATTATAAATCATTATAAAGGGATGCGCTCCTGTGAAACGAGCAGTGTCCTTAATGGGAAATCACGCTTACAAGCAGAGTGCGATTTCTGCACAGGACGGGCTTGTTTGAAAGAGGCTTATTGTTGTTGTTTTGTGAGGGAAACGCCCTTTAAGGAATTGCAGAATGTTTTTTCCACCTCGAGAGATATCAGTTGATGTCATTTGCCTTTCATAAACAAGGGCAGATACTCGCTGGGATTATACGTGGATTTTTTATGAAACAGGAGAGTTTACAATGCAAACAGGCTATAAATAAACCGCTGCAAGCTTCATTAAAATTCATTCCGCATTACCGAGAGTCCCTCAAGCCTGTATAGCAAGGACACATGGCATAAATGCAATAACTGATCACACTCTCCACCAATGCAATATATGATCAATGACAAAATACTGGAGTGGACAATAGTTCTTTAATATGCTTTTCACTTTAGAAGAATAATCTGAGAATTAAACTATGTCAGGAAATATACTATTATGATACTAGTAGACTAAAATACTGCCCCCTATGTACAACAATATAACTGCTATAATACTGCCTCCTATGTACAAGAATATAACTACTATAATACTGATCCCATGTACAAGAATATAACTACTATAATACTGCCTCCTATGTACAAGAATATAACTACTATAATACTGTTCCTATGTACAAGAATATAACTACTAATACATACTTGATCCCATGTAAGAATATAACTTACTATAATCTGGCCTCCTATGGTACAAGAATATAACTACTTATAATACCTGTATGCCCTATTACAAGAATAACTACTATAATACTAACCCCTATGTACAAAATAAACTAACTATAATACTGTCTATGTACAAGAATATAACTACTATAAACTGCCTCCTATGTACAAGAATATAACTACTTATAATAACTGATCCCTATGTACAAGAATATACTACTATAAATACTACCTCCTATGTACAAGAATATAACTAACTATAATACTGCCTCCTATGTACAAAATATAACTACTATAATACTGATCCCCGTGTACAAAATATAAATACTATATAACTGCCTCCTATGTACAAGAATATAACTACTATATACGGTTCCTATGTACAAGAAATAACTAACTATACTACCTCCTATTGGTACAAGAATATACACTACCTATACTACTGCCCTATGTACAAAAACTGAATATAACTACTATAATACTACCTCCTATGTACAAGAATAGAACTACTATAATACTGCTCCTATGTACAAGAATATAACTACTATAATCCTTCCCCCTATGTACAAGAATATAACTACTATACTACTGCTCCTATGTACAAGAATATAACTACTATAATACTGCTTCCTATGTACAAGAATATAACTACTATAATACTGCCTCCTATGTACAAGAATATAACTACTATAATACTGTTCCTATGTACAAGAATATAACTACTATAATACTACCTCCTATGTACAAGAATATAACTACTATACTACTACCTCCTATGTACAAGAATATAACTACTATAATACTGCTCCTTTGTACAAGAATATAAGTACAGTGGTCCCTCAAGATACGATATTAATTGGTTCCAGGACGACCATTGTATGTTGAAACCATTGTAAGTTGAGTAATCCGTTCCAAAGCCCCAAAATGTCATCCAAAATGAAGATTTATGACAAATAAGCAGATAACTAAGGCTACTTTCACACTAGCGTTTTAAAATTCCGGTATTGAGTTCCGTCATAGGGGCTCAATACCGGAATAAAACGCTTCAGTTTTGTCCCCATTCATTGTCAATGGGGACAAAACTGAACTGAAGACAACGGAATGCTCCTGAAAGCATTCCGTTCCGTCTTCAGACCGGAGAACAAACCGCAGCATGCTGCGGTTTGCTCTCCGGTCCAGGCATCCGCACCAAGACGGATCCGGAATGACCCCCAATGCAAGTCAATGGGGGTGGATCCGTCTGGTGTGACCATAATGGTAACCGGATCCGTCATCCATTGACTTTCAATGGAGTCCATTACGGATCCGGGTACACATAGACACATACATACACATAAACATACACACACATATAGACATACAAACACACATACATACTTACATGCTCCCGGCAGGTCTTCGGAGCGTCAGGACGGCTCACACAGGTCACGATTCCCCACAGCGCCCTCTGCTGGGCGTAAGACATAAAACAAGTCCTTACATATAACAGTCAGGAAAAGCTGATAACTAGTAACCAAAACAGATATTTTACCAGAGAAGTGGGCTTGATTGGTTGGATCTGAGGTCAGGAAAGACCATTGTATGTTGAAAATACTGTATCCTGAGGCCATTGTATCTTGAGGGACCACTGTACTATAACGCTGCTTACTATGTACAATAATATAGCTGCTATAATATTGTCCTTGATGTAAAAGAATATAACTACTAAAATACTGTTCCCTATGTATAAGAATATAATTAGTATAATACTGCTCCCTATGTACAAGAATATAACTACTATAATACTACTTACTATGTACAATAATGTAGCTGCTATAATACTGTCCTCGATGTAAGAGAGTATAAATACTAAAATACCGTTCCCTATGTATAAACATATATACGTACAAGAATATACTGGTAACTACTATAATACTGCCCCTATGAACAATAATAACATACTATCCCTATTAAAGGGGTTCTCCGGGAATTAAGAAAATGAAAATACTTAAATATTACTTTATTATAAATATATTCCCAAATACCTTTCATTAGTTATAATGGCTCGTTCTGTCTATGGAGCAATCATTAGGAGAAATAAAATGGCCGCCATCCTATTAGTAAACACAGAACCTGTCCTAATCAAATAGCAGGACAAGTTACTTCACAACACTGAGGTAAAGAGCTGCCCCATTCTGCTCTCTGCTCTGACTGTCAGGGATTATGGTCCTAAATACAGGTGAAAAGATCTTCAGCTGAATCTCTGTAGGAATGGAGATCATGAAGAGACATGAAGTAGAGGACAGGACAGGTTTTGTGTGTACTAATAGGATGGCGGCCATTTTGTTTCTCCTAATCATTGCTCCCTATACAAAATGAGCCATTATAACTAATGAAAGGTATTTGGGAATATATTTATAATAAAGTAATATTTAAGTATTTTCATTTTCTTAATTCCTGGAGAACCCCTTTAAGTAAATTGGGGTATTAAACAGGAATATCCCTTTTAAGTAAAATATCTGAGGGGATGTTTTCTTATTTACTGTGATTTTGCATTTGGAAACATTAGACATTGGCTAATGCTTCAATGTCCGTAGAAGGGAGACCGCTTGGCACCTCTAAATAGGACTTAATTATCCATTCATTAAATCTATAACACATACTGTAAAATGCATGCTGTAATCCATTTAAGAAATGTCTAATTAAGCTGATAAGAGCCCTGAAAGGCTGACTTCTGTTACACGTACTTCACAAGTATCTGCACACCTCATAAGAATATGCTTTAGATGTAAAGGATTTAAGTGGATATAAGAGGAGACATGCTTCATCACCTAAGAAAGTGCTAAAATTAATTAAATCATTACCATAGAGCTCCATCCAGGAAATAAAGAACAAAGACAACTAATACACCCATTATGTGTGGTAAGATCTCTCCAGATACCACGTTAAAATGTAGTCGTCTGAGACACTCATTGCTAAATATAAAGGGCTTGTCTGAGATTTTGATATTGATGGCCTATCTTTAGGATAGTTCCTCAATATCTGACTGGTCTCCTTATTGCTTACCAAGCACAGCACCGTACATTGTATAGCGGCTGAGGTTGGTATTGGAATGGGACTGAGCTGCACGCAAGTGACCAATGAACGTGACGTCACTGGCCTAGAAAGAGGCTGTAGCATTCACAGGCACGCTGTGGCCTCTTCAAACAGCTAAGTTCTGGGAGACGAAACCCTACCCTACCTCATATATTGGTGACCTAGCCTGACGATGCCTTAGGCCCTCAAGAACAAAATATTCTAGGGGTCCAACCCCTATATCAATAAATTCCTAAGGGCCCTTTACACAAGCCGAGAATCCTAAAGATAATCGCTAACGAACGTTCAGAAGAACACTCTGGGCAAATATCTGGCGGTGTAAATGTACCGCTGATTGTGCGAACACTAACAATGAGTTAGTATGGGGGAAGAGTGATGGTATTAGTGACCGATCCTCGCCATACTGTGGAGGAGATCGCTGCTTATAAATGCAGTGGTCTCCTCCACCAGCGAGCAGCAGATTGTTGGGAAGGAATGTTTCCTTCCTGACAACTTGCTGCTGTGTTGTCCCGTGTAAAGGGACCTTAATAGGTTTTGAATCAAAGAACTAGATCTTAGTGGCAACTGAACGACTGCAAAGGAGGCCAAATGGGTTTTTTCTCCTGAACCTTTGGGCCCACTATTTCATTTACTCTGGTGGGCCAGTACAACCCTGTACGTATATATATATATATATATATATATATATATATATATTTAACATTCATCTTTCATCCCAAGAAGCGCCATGTTATTCAGCTTTATTTACTTGTCAAGTGATTAATAAGCTAAACTGAAACAATCTTCAACTGTTTGAAAGTTTTTTTTCTTTCTCCCAGAATTCCTTGCTTCAATTACCTGATAGGCTCCACACATTAAAAAGATCTCATTAGCTTGCACTATTTTTGGAAATTATTCTAATGGAAAACTGGTCATTTTCTGGCTCTCATCTCTAATTATAGCAGACGAACATGGATCTGAGACCTCTGTGAAAAATGATGCAAGTGCATGACATTATTGCATAATATCTCTGAAATGAGGATATTCCATAAATATTAAACATTGTCTGTAAGGGATATGGAACAATTGCTATAAATAAGAAACATTTGAGGACCCATTTGAGAACAAGGAGATATTGATTGAGACTTTTTTTAGCGCTTTTTTTTTTCCATTTTTAACCCTTAGCAAACTGTGCGTTGAGAATGGCTTGTTCCTGGCACCCTACCAATGCACATACACAATAGATAAATCATTGGAACCCTCTGATTTTTAGCTGGATTTAAAGGGGTTGTGTCACCTTAGACATTGGTGGCATATTGCTAGAATATGTCACCCGTGCCAGATAGGTGCAGGTCCCACCTCTGGAACCTGCTCCTATCTAGAGAATGGGGCCCCAAAGTGAAGGGGAGCACACCGCACTTGCGTGGCATGCTGTCCATTTATTACTAACCAAGAGAGTGCATGGAGGTCTCCTGAGTCTTCCTCAATGACTGATGTGAAGGGAAAAGGTCCGGCATAATTGATGTCACCATCCCCAATTCTTAGCCCCTAGGCATCATAAGCATTTTCCCTTTTGTGTTTCATTCACTGTGTTCACTTACGCTAAAAGTGGCTTGTTTCTTTTCTGTCAGTATGACGATAGCAATAATAAATTTATATAGTTTTTGTGTATTACTACTTTAAAAAAAATAAAAACATTGACAAAAAATAGTTTTTGTCACCATATTCTGACATCCATAACAATTTTATATTTGCATCTACAGAGCTGTGTAAGGGCATTTTTTGCTGGGTGAGCTGTAGTTCTTAATATCACTTTTTATTCAATTTTATTAAAGGGGCAAGGTGACCAAAAAACGTCCATTTGGGCATTTTTATTTTATTTTCCCCCATTACAGCAGTTAATTTTTTTTATAGTTTATTTCTGTATGTAAGATTTGGAAATTGGCTGTGATTTGAATTTTTAATACTTTTGCTTTTTACCGTATTTTTCGCCCTATAAGACGCACCTAGGTTTTAGAGTAGGAAAATCAGCAAAAAATATTTTTCATCAGATCCTCTTATCAGACTGCCCATAAATTTCAGGACATCACATCAGACCCCCATATCAGCCCTCCATGTCAGACCCCCAACAGACCTCAGGTCAGCCCACTATGGCCCCCTATCAGCCCACTGTGCCCCCATGCCATCTCACTGTGCGCCCACCAGACCTCAGGTCAGCCTACTGTGTCCCCATCAGACCTCAGATCAGCAGAATGTGTCCCCATCAGACCTCAGATCAGCGTCTTGTGCCCCCATCAGACCTCATATCAGCCCACCCAGCCACTTATAAAAACCTTACTTACCTGTCCTGCGCTGCCGCTGCCCTCTGGTCCCGCACTCCACTCTCTTCCCTGCCAGCGCGCACTATGACCTGACGATGCTAAGGCTAGACTAGTGCAGGGATTTAAATTAAAATAATACAAGTTATAATAAATTTCATCTTTCCAGAAAACTCAATCTGCTCAGCTCCTCCTACTCCTAACAGATTGGATGTCATGTTTATGGTGATGTTTAATGGGTTGTCTAATTTAGAAAACCCAATTTCATGTCACCTATGCTGGGGTGTCCTCTTGTTCAGGATCCTCATCCACCAGAGTTGAGAGCGGTTATAAAGAGCGTCTCTCACATTGGAGGACCTAGCCTGCCCTCTGTTACACAGACAGCTCATGGATTTGAATGGGGACAGTGTAATGCTTCATTTCCCCTGTGGTGGTGCTGCAGGAAAATGGAAGAGTTACTGCCAGGTTTTTCCCACAGATGACATCTTATTGCTTAGCAGCAGAGTGTTACTTTGTGATCAGCTTATTGTTCATTTTAGTAAGTAACTGTCCAAGCGCAGAAAACTATCTTCTGGTTAATGCTAGGAGAAGTTGTTAGTTGTACATCTTCATGAGAGAGTAATTGAGATGCAGTGATTCGATCACACTCATTCATAAGGGAACCTTTTGTCATGTTCATGTTTGAAGTTAGTGGATAACCAGGTAATACATGGTCACATCAAGTCCTCCAATCTTCTCAACTCTGTCTAATCGAAGGCAATCCTGAGCCGGGAACTTGCTTCTATGATGTCCAAATGCTCTAATAGGTCACATGGAAAGGGGTAATACTGATAGGATAACCCCTGTAAGGGCCCTTGTTTCTCTTAGATTTACCTGGTATCTTGCTGCCGCTCTGGAGTCAGGTTTTGGAGAGCTGTGTGCTGCTTCTGCTGTTGTTGCTCTGGTTTCTGCATGAAAGATGTTTGTGTCCTGAGGCGATGAGGAGGAGGACGAGGGAAAGATTAGGCCAGATTATTCCAGCGATGATTTGTGACCTAGAAATTACTTTAGGGTGCCTTGGAGCTAAGGTACTGGCATTTGTTAGGCTGCAGCTAGACTGGCGCTTTTGTCCTGTGTCTGTGTTAGTTGACATGAATTCAGTTTGTCAGGACTTTTTTTTTTTTCACCTCTTCATATTTTGTTAGAAATATTAGTTGAACAGTATGATTACACCATTATTATCATCTTCGTTTGCAATATCTGTAATAGGTAGAAGACTATACTTTCTATGAGTCATTTCAGGAATGGTGATATTGTCAATGGGCTGATAAGAGCCATACACAAGGGTATATAGATCACCTAGTGGTAGCAAAGACCACCAGGGTGTAGCTAAAGAGGACCGATCACCTTTCTGTTTTTCATCCATTACAACAATGATGTTCTCGATATTATCGTAATTGATAAAAACCCATAATGTTGTATATGTGCTTATAACGTTTAATAATTCCAAGCCTCGCAGTCCCAAGTCACAGCTAGCTGCTCTCCTCTGTCATTCTCACAAGGCTATAGAATATTTGCTGAAAGCCTGGAATATTTTGTCCATCTTACATTATTTTGCCTTCTGTACTGACTAGGTGGACACTAGAGAAGAAGTTAAATGTTTTATCCAGTAAGGATGTCCAAAGGGGGGCAATTGTTAGGACTCCTGGTGATCAGCAAAGTGTAGGGGTCATTGGGAGCGCTGCATCCCTTTCAGTGTTTGAGCTTGTCCAAATAAATGGCTAGGTCTAGAACTTTAGATGGTGGACTTTCATTGTCCACATCAGTAGGGGTCATGGAGGCCAGTCCCCTTCAGATCAATCCTAAGGACAGTCCATAAATATTATAGTGCTGGAGAACTCCTTTAAATGAGGTTCTCCAGGGGCAAAAAATTGAGGGCTCAGTCGGGAAAAAAAGAAGCTATTCTCACCTCACTGATCTTCTGCCGCCCCCCAGTTCCAACACTTTCCCAGTCCTTTCTTATGTCTACTTCCTAGTCAACTTTCAACATACACAGGAAAAGCCCACTCGCTAAATCTCTGGCCGAAGTGGTGACCCACATCAAGCAGTGATAGACAAAGCAGACTTTTCCTGTGTGTCAAGATGGGGCTAGGAAGGTATAGACCAACAAGGTCCTGGTAAATGTTGGAACAGGAGCTCTGGGTAGATCGGTGAGGTGAGTATAGCTTTTTAATTTTTCCCAAATTTTTTAAAGGGTTCTTCAGGGCTGTAGTAGATATAGCCTATCCTCAGTATAGATCATCAATGTAGGGGTCTGACTCCTTGACCCCCACTGATAGGGACAATGAAGGGCACCATCTAAATTAACAGAACTAGCTCATGGACAGTGACAAGATGTGGCGCACATGCGGGCCCCTACATCTCCGAAGTCTTAAGTATATGCCATCACTAAGTCCCAGAAAACCCTTCTTGAAGTATAACAAGTAAAGTCTCATAATATAAAGTACACTCTTGAAGTATATAAAGTAAAATCTTATACAATTCATATACATTTATTTTCTGTGAAAATGAAGGCGTCTCCCATCATAGAGAACCACCCAACTGCACCACATGAAGCGCTCGCCAGCAAACCCACACATGATCTAATTGCACAAACTCACAAATTGCTACTTCTGTTTTGTAGCGGAAACCTTGTTACCCTGTCAAGATTTGACAGATTATAAAATGAGTCCTCCAGCTCCGAGCAGATCTTCAAGGGATTTATCAGGGGCAGGAATGTAAATGAGCAATTTGTACAAGCTGATATTTCCAAGCAGAGAGAAGCGATCAGCCTGGTCAGGCCAATTTATCCCACAGCACAGCATGGACTCAGCTTTTAAGACAACATGTAAATTGTATAATAGGGGAACCTGAATATCTTTATAGGACTATAGAATAGTCTACAAGGCTGACAGTGAAGGTTATATGGGCATCAATTTGAAATTCAGGATTTTTCGGTCTTCTGTCCTGGCTGCGATTTGTATACATTGTTATCCAGAAACCTTCATATATCAGTAACTTGCTATAATGCATAGCAAGCAGTCAGATATAAGGACACTTGCATTTATCATAGGTTTGTAAAGGGTCAACATATTCTCCACTGGTTCCAAATATAATTCACCACTTCAGTGTTTCAGATGTAGCTGAGCCGGTCACTACATTAGAGCTTTCACTGGTGATATTACAATGGGTTCTTTGGTTTTCTTCAGGGCCTGACATACCATTTGGACAACCTCGGCAAGGGCTTAGAAAATAATAGTATGTCCTTCTGTATATTAGATTAAATTCCTGAGAGAGCACTGAATTAAATGGTTTTTGTATGGTGCGCTACCACACTGACATCGTTTTAATCATTGAAAAATGCGAGGCTCCTATGCTGTTATTGCACAAGGGGCCTTATTTTTTTAGACTTTGTCCTTGGACTACTGAAAGTAACTGTAAAATTTGTTCCATAAGGACAGACGTGGTTCATTTTTCCAGCAAGAGACCTCTCTGCCACCTTGCAGCCACTTGGAGGAAATGGGCGCTTATTGGGCCGTTTTTAAATATCCTAGTCACTTAACTGTGTGTGCATGCTCAGGTCACCACTGGGAATGGTCATTCCCATCATTGGGATTCATGGGGGTCCCATACTTTGGGCCCACATGTTCAGAGTTTATGGTATGCCTAGTCATTAAGCAATTGGGATAACCCATGTTCATATGACCTAAAGCATATATGGACCTCATAAATAGGGGGACCCCCCGTCATGAGCCATAGTGGAGAACTCCAGCATACTCAGTTGATCACCAGGACTTAAGGTACCTGAACACCTCAAGTAGCTGTCAGGCCAGCTCTTCTGAGCATGTTTTCAGTGGCAAGGCATGAGGAAGCTGCTGCCAGACATCTCTAGTGTTGGTTTATCTCCTGCCAGACCAAAAGGATCCAGCAATTGAACATGATGATGTTGGGAGAGAGTTGGGAGGCCCCCATACCCATTGTATTGAAATCTGCAGGTTCGGCCGATGATAATCTTCTTTGTATGGACAGCTGTTAAAATCCAGTACAACAGCCTATGGTAAACACAGTTACGGCTTCATACAGCTCGAGAAGTAAAGGTCATCTTGGTTTCAGGAAGAAATGCTCCTTAAAAAAAAATCTTCTTGACATTTTTCCAGCTGATTGATTTCACCAGCTAACTCCCAAACACATCTGCTGTTCTTGTTACACACTTCATTATAAGATCTTCCAAGTTCACTTGCCATTGTAATCCCACTCAGCCCTGCTTCAAGGTTAGTTCTTTGTGTAGCTGTCTTGTTTGACAGCAGTATAAAGATACTGGGACAATACAGCATTCACTCACTCAGCTCTGCTTTGCCATCACACTAATCCATCAAGTTCTGCTGTTTTAAAACATGTCATGATCTGAAAGTGAGAGTCACAAGTTTCATCCTTGTACGACTTCCTGCTCGATCATGGTCCTCATAAGTATAGCAGTATTATCCACCATGAATCACCCAATCCACTTACATCACAACTTCTAAAAGAAATACAGAGGGACAAAACCAGCAGCAGCAACAAGTCATCTCTCTTCTAACCGTACCCATTACATGCCAAATCCTCCCAAGTCCCCTTTGTGTCCCCATGCAATAATAGTGCCCCCCACACAGTAAGGATGTCCCCTTAGTGTGCCCCTCAAAGTGGTGATGCCTCCTTACTGTCCAAGCAAAGTAAGAATTTCCTTAGTGCCCCCAGACAGTAATTATGCCCCCTTACATCCGTTTAGAGAGTAATACCCTTTAGTGCCCTTGACATAGTATGATGCCCCCTTAGTGCGCCCCTTCCCTTGCAGTATGATGCCCCTTACTGCCCTCACTCAGTAGAATGTTCCCATAAATGCCCCAACACAAAAGAGTGATCCCTTATGCCCCCACACAGTTTGATGCCACTATGTGCCCCCATACAGTATTAGTCCCTCTTAAGTGCCCACACAGTGATACCCTCTTAGTACCTCCATATTAAGTACTGACCTATCCCACGTTCCCACGATGAACAGAGCAGAGCTGTTTTGGTCTCCAGTTTGTGGTTTGGTGCAACAAGTGTGATGATGTCACCACATACCGCTTGCCCACCCCCTTTTATAAGCCCCACCCCGAGTGGTATGCAAAGCAAACTTTTATCCTCCACTTTGAAGTCCACTGTTCCTTTAAATAGACACTTAGAGGCTGCCATTTAAGTCAAAGCAGGCACAGGCTGTTATAAACAGCCAAGAGCCCTTGTTGGCTGATGGAGTAGCTGTATTGTGTAGTCACTCAATTATTTTTTTTTTTTAAGGGGCATGGGTCTTGTACATGGTTTGTTTTTGGAAAATATTAAATTGTACAGTGATTGTGTTGAGATGAAGGAACATAGGAGCTGTGAACATATCGTGAGATGTATGCTGCTGCTTATGTGTGACAAATGATAAAAATAGCAGCTCTCACCTCTAGCTGTCTTCAGACGTTTAATGAAGAACGTGAATGATTTCAGCTGGATGAGGAGACAGAGCTACACGGTAAATGCTGTTCAGCAGGACACAGAAGTGTAAAAGGTTAAGTCCTCTGTACACTGTAGAATTGATTATGCCCCAGATATATAATATATATTTTAATGTAATAAACTTTTTTTTATTTAAGTTATAACAGCAGCTGATAACACCATGATTATGAGTTCACTGAGAAGAGCATTTTCCCAGGTGTTAGTGTCTCAAAGGGAGGGGGTGGTCTTAAATAATAATAAAAAAAAAAACTATACTCACCAGATAGTCCCCCACCATTCCAGCACTACTACTCCAGTCCTCACCTCTGCTGCAGCAGTCATATGGGGCTTAGGGCAACATCACCACTGCAGTCAAGAAAACCCAGATCCTTTTATTATTTTACAGCTGCCGTTACTATTTGTCCCCTTTGGGACACTTATTAACAACTCTGATACCTCTTTAAGCTGGCCATACACATAAGATAAACTGCCATCTGAACATTTGTTTAGCCGACAGCTATATATCCCAATCCCCCTTATGCAAGCGTCCTCAGTCTTATTTTTCAGAGAAAGAAATGATAAGGCATGGTGAAAAAGCATCTGTCAGCATGAGCAACCTGTAGTGGCAGGGTTTGAGGTGGGCCCAACACTACACTGGATTCTCTCTCTTTTTCTCTCTATCATCTCTCTTCTCTCTCTCTCGGCTGCCAGCACAGAATCTATGGCTACGGCAGGCTGTGGCAGAGTTTACCCGTCTTGGGATCTTCTTCTGGTGACTTGTGCAGTCTGACAGAGTCTTTCCTACTTGACACTATTCCCTATCTGAATACCTCTAGGGGCTCTGACTTCTGTACTTTTATACAGTTTCTAACTTGTCTAGAACCTTCTGGTGGGAGGAGTGAAGCTGGAGAATCACAGCCTAACAGAAATAATGTTGCAGTTCACAGCTGCCATAGACTTGTATTGTGCCTCAATATAAGTCAATGGGAAGGACTAAGCAGTTTCCAGACTTAAACAACCATCTGACAAAGCCAAACCAGGCCAAAAGTTTACTGTCTCTGAAGACTTGGGTCTTCATAGTCCCTTTTAACAGTAGTGGAAAATTACTAGTTTCTTAGCATACAGACTGCAAATTCCACAGTTTCTCAGTATTAGCTTACTTAAATTTCCCTTATGGCTTTTGAGCTTCAAGTTCTGGTTCCACCAGTGATCAAGATGACATCTGTCATTCACCAAATTTAGAGATGAGCAAATCAATTTATAAAAATCAACTGGTCTCATCAAGCAGAGTTCTGCATCAGCCACAGGGTGTCACCGAAGCTGTCCTGCCGCATGATTGACAGGTTCATCTCATTTCACACTGAGCACATTAAGCTGAAATATGCCTGCAACTTCTCCCTAATCACGCCAGGTCAAAAATGGTGATGTGGGAGGGAAGGGGACGGGCCGGCATTTTCTACGCCTGTTTTAGGGATAGAAAAAGGTCTAAATGTAATATCTAGGAAGATGTACTACATTTAGAACTGGCAGAGGATCTGCCGAAGCTATTAGGAGGCTAGCGCCTCTTCATAACTTCGGCGGACCCACTGCCAACTTAGGGGTTTATGGAAGACTTAATAAATGTGCCCCAAAGGCTTTACTTCCACTTCTGACACAGCAACTGTTCATGCGCCTCTATCCCAAAGTTTAGCGGTGCATGTACAGTTTCTGCTCCACTAGCGGAAGCAGAGCCTCTGCGATTTCCCACAAAAAAGATCATTCTCATCATTGCTAATATCACTTAATGTATTCCCTGTTATTAGATAGCATGCCAGTTGTGACCAATATCAACTTCTGATGGGAATCAGGGCAAAACTTCACAACCGGCCAGCTTTATCCCTTATGCCTTCAAACTTTTATTTCTGCCTTAACTGCTGGTTATAAATTTGAGAAGAGTTTTCCATTGTTTTCCAGACCTGAAATCAGTCTTAGTCTGCCAGGAAAATATTTGGCTCAACTCATCAGACAGATGTAGCATTTTTGCCTTAAGGTATGAGGGCGAGCAGCTCTCCTCGGAGACAGAGTACAGATAAACCTCGGCTTTAATGGTGTGATAATTACATAGAACTCATATTTGGGATTATTATGGTTTTTCCTTTCTCACATTCCTTGATCTTCCCACAATTTTCCATTTTCTATTTTTGAACAGAAGCAGCTCAAGCCCAACATGTACCTCATTATCACCCTATTTTTATTGTTGGAGCTGCTCTCCAGTGGTAACAGTGGTCTTATATGGTGTTTTATAGCATATTTTCACATCTCCTAATGCTTCAATGAAGTCCATGATTACTTCTAGAATCTATTCAGCTGTATCTGATCCTAGGAAAGCTGGGCCACAGCCAATAGTGCCGCCATTACAGAGCCCAGAGGGCTCTCTTCTAGCTGACCCATAGTTTGTGACTTTTCACTGTTTCTTGCACTTTTGAAAATGTCAAAATAGTGGGCAGGCCTTAGTGAGGAAGCATGGCCCATCACATTTACAATAAATTACAACAGAAACTGGAATAAATTATAGTTTATATCTAGATGAGCTCTTAACTGGTTTAGATCTGAAATCCAAGTGCATGGACTGCCATCAGAGATACCAAATTTATTAAGAAGCCTGTGCCTCTTAATAAATTTGGAGTACTTTGCGTCAACTGACTTTTTACTGAAACTGGCCTATGTAACACCAGTCTTCGTGTATCTGCCCCAAAGACTCTACCAGCAGAATAGTGAGTGCATCTCTGGAGTATGATACAGGATATAACTCAGGATTAGTGCAAGATAAATAATGTATGTACACAGTGACTCCTTCAGCAGAATAGCGAGTGCAGCTCTGGAGTATAATATAGGATGTAGCTCAGGATGAGTACAACATAAGCAAAACACTCATTCATCGGGTAATTTTATCAGCACAAAAGATCATCATTTTAACGGTGGCAGATGGTGCTGTGTAAACACGATCTGCTCCTGGAAAACGAGACAGTATGGGGAAGAGCGATGGCATTAGCGTTCGCTTCTCCACATACTGTGGAGGAGATTGGTGCATGTAAATGCACTGGTCTCCTCCACTAGCGATCAGCTGATCGTTAGATCATCGTCCTGTGTAATGAGACCATAAGTAATGTAATGTGTATACACAGTGCTTTCGCCAGTAGAATAGTGAATGCAGCTCTGGAGTATGATACAGGATGTAATTCAGGATCAGTACTGGATAAGTAATTTAATGTATGTACACAGTGACTCCACCAGCAGAATAATAAGGGCAGCTCTGGAGTATAATACAGGATGTAAGTCGGGATCAGTACACAACAAGTAATACAATGTATATACAAAGTTACTCACATGCATGGAAATTGTAAAATCGTTAACATATTTTTTGCACGTTGCTTGTTACTCGTTTGTCTTTATACGTCAGTGCACTTATTATGTTTATCAGACTATATTTTTGTATTTTAATGTAGATTGAGACTGAAGAAGAAAAGAAGCGATTTGAGGAAGGAAAAGGCCGCTATCTGCAAACCAAAGCCAAGAGACAGATGAACTCGCAGTCCCTGACCCAACAATAATGGCATCATCGAAGGATCTGCCGCAGGGATCAGGAAAATAAAGCCTTGATAAAAAGGGAACACTGGCCAAAATGATCACTGAGTATAGTGTTATGTGATGTAAATTATAATAGTAACTTATTTTAGGCTCTACTGTTGTTTCTGCAGTCAGATTGCACACATCTATAGGTGGGATTGCGGTGTCTATGTAATGAGCAGTAGTGCAGTTTAGGATATTCAGTAGGTAGTAATGCACAGCGGTGTACTGTTACAAATCCAGCTATTTGTCCAGGCTCACTGACAACATTTGCCTCTTGCTTTTTTCATGTAATAAGACTAGATAATGTGCCCATAACAAGGGAATACATACTACAGAGGTAGACCATGCATCTGCTATCCTTGGAGAAAGGAAGCCACCTTCTTTGCGGTTTCGGTAGAAGGTATTGGTTGGGGTATAGGACCAAGGGTCATAGAAAGTGGGATGAAAAAGGAAACAAAAACCAGACTCTCAATGAGGTTGTACAGTGTTTTTTTTATTTTTTTTTATTTGCCTCCCCCCTATTCCCAGTCAGCGGTACCTGTGGAGAAACCATTACTCACCTGCTCCCTGATGCGCCTTCCTGGTTCCTGGATTCTCTTCACTGGACTTGCAGTCTCCATCTGTCAACTTCCACATACAGTATACTGGCTTATGTGCGTCGCAGTAGCCAATGACTGGCTACAGCTGTGATGTGTCCTCAAGAGGCACATGGCCATGCAGTGATGTGTCTGGAGACATCTCACCACTGAGGACAGTCATTGGGTGCTGTGATGAGCATGAGCCAGAACGGAGCTGTGGTTACACGTGAGTATGGATTTCTCCTCTGGTACAGCTATGTGCAACCCCTTTAATGGCAGCCTAAAAATAGGTTTATAAAGTATTCCAAAGCAGTATGGAAAAAAAGATTAGTATTTGACTTTGTTAGTTGGCTTATGTTTTAGAACATCGTCCATCACAGATTAAGAGCCCTTTTAGATGCACTGAAAATCAGGACTATACTTGGGGACAAACGTTTTTGCAAACTGTCATTCCCAATACTTGCCTGTGTAAAGGTGCAATCGATTACCCAACGAAAAAGCAAGCACTCCTTTGTTGGTTGATCTCATCTTTCACATGGCACCTAAAATCGCCGTTTGTCGGCAGCACATCGCCCTGTGTATATAATGAATCATCCCCATATAGAGACGATTGTGGCATGTGGATGCAGCTCAACTAAACGTTTCTCCATCATTGCCTTGTGCACTGGCCCATGTAAATGAACCCTAAGGCATTTGCACTATGAACGACTGATTCATATTTAACAGATTCCTTGGGGCTAGACAGTATTCACATTGTAATACCCCTCCACCATTCAACAATCCACTTATGGACTGGGTTAGATGGTGTGTATATATATACCTGTTGATTTATTGGTAAAAGGCCATAATCGTGAAGACATCAACTCTTTGCCTTCCAGAAGTTCATTTTTCAGTTCACTTGATTACCCACGAGTTTATGCTATATTCCCATTCCCTGTATTATTAGGTTTCCTTAGTCTTTACATGTTAGGCATATGAAGTTTCCATAAATCATGGATTGACAACGTTGATACTTCGGTTAGGGTTCATCAGACTTGTCCTCAAAAATCATAGAAGAGTCTATAAATCATAGGGGACATGAATGAAAACTAGCGTGATAAAGAATTGGTGTGGTCATCCCTGGAAACCAAACGTATTTTATTTAGTGACCATCCATATTAAAATTTTAGTTATGATCTCATTGGTTCATGTGACCAACATTCATGTCTTAATCTATTCTACCTTATGAAATGTTTGCATTAATCTCATCACCCCATTATTTTGCTGATTACCTTACAACATCCACCATAACATCTCCCCATTGTCAGACCATGCCATCCCGGTGGCCATTCCAGTGCCGAGCAGACCCAGTCCTTCCATATGAGGAAAATCACATAAATTCTGATGATCATCTCCATAGCTATTGTATGTATTTAGAAAATAGAGACCAATGGAGACTAGATACAATTGTAGCAATCCCTCAGCTGTGAAAAGTATTAGGTCTTTCCAGATTTTCAGCCTCTGGATATTAATAAGAATTTCCATTTTCACTGACAGCAACCAGATATCTTGAAAAATGGTGAAAAACCACAGAATATTTTGAACGTCTCATTATATACTGATTGAGCTCGAAAAGGAGACTTTAGCATTTGTAGAAAGTGGGGCCTTGGTTTAGTCAGGACTGGGGAATGATCTGCAGCTGAGATTATATTTTTCTGAAGAAGTTGCTTTACTTTTCTGCCGCTGTATTGTGCATGCTTTCTGGAATTATCATGCAGTATCTGTGATCAGAGGTGAAATTATTTTCCTAAATAAAGATAAGAGTGATTTGACTATATAACTCCTCACTATAGCATTTCAGCGATGGATGATGTGTGTTTTCTCCCCTCTGGGGCTGTCTGCTGCAGGAGATGGAGCGATCATAAAGGTCTGCACTGCGTATTTATAATAAAATATGTATGGAAATGCTTTCTGCTCCAGAGTCCTGATTTGAGAACGCATCATGAAGAATATAAAGAATTAGATATTGTAATTATAAAGTATGTCACTTTTTATTGTTTTGTGTCCAATATGGGGTGCCAATGGATGTTATTATGTCTTCAAGGTTTATATATGTTTGTTTTTTTTGTCCAGTGTGTAAAATTTACACTAAAGGGGTATTCCAGAATGATTACTACTAAGGACCTATGCTTAAAGGGGTTGTCCAGTTTCCTATATTGATGACCTATCCTTTAGGATAGGCTATCAATATCTAATCATTGGGGGTCTGATAGTCCCATACTCCCACCAATCGGCCATGTTTTGTTTTTGTTTTTTTCATTAGTTATAGAGCTGGAAATACACAGCTCAACCCATTGAGTAGTAGATAGATCTGGTGACTGCTACGCTATTCACGTCCACGTCCACAGCACAGCTGATCATTGGAGGTGCAGGGTGTCAGACCCCCGCTGATGAGATATTGTTGGCATATCCTATTCACTAGTAAAATTCTGGACAACCCCTTTAAGGTCTCTGATTTAGAAACTCCATTTTCAAATACCCTTTTAGGGAATTCAGAGTTAACAAAAGTCACTCCCCTATTCAGAGCCCCAATCAATTAGCCAAAGAGATGGGTCCTCCAGAGAGCAGCTACATGGAGTATCTCTGGAGGGCCCATCACATCTATGCATTTCCTGAGAGAGCCCAGTGATTCTAACAGGCATCATGTAATACTTCATTTCCCCTGTGTTAGTGCTACAGGGGAATTGAACACTTGCAGCCAGCTTCCCCTGCAGAATAGAGTTAATCACTGGGGGTCCAAGCAACAAGACACTCTAGGGGTGTTATATTCAGGGGATGCTTTCAACAAAAACATATGAGGGGAAATTTATTAAAGCTGCTATGTTCTTTTTCAAGTAAAAAAAAAAAGTGCAAAACCTATTTTGTGCAAAAATTTGCAAATTTTTGTGCCATGCTCATCACTTTTCTGGGGTTATCGGGAGCTCCTGTGATAGACAGGCCTGATCTGTGCTATAGAGTGATTGTGCAAGTGGAAATCAAACTTTTATATTATGTTCTCCCAACACAGTTAACAGACCACAGCCACAATTTGCTGCAGCCTGTATTGTGTGAATTAGGAGCGGTAGACCCTTTCCTGTTTCTAGACAATAATCACCCATGGCTACTTATGGATTATTGAATGGATTTTTCCTGGATGTAAAAATTATAAGGAAAGGCCTCAGAGTGGGTTAAAAAAATAAAATAAAATAAACCATACTCACCCTAATTGATCCCCTGCTGCTCCCTTTCCAATGTTTATGAGGTCCCCCTGGTCTCTGTCCTGGTCCTGTTTCGAACAGGAAATGCCTGGTCAGCCAATCACTGCCTAAGGTAGGTGCTGCAGTCAGTGATCGGCATGTCAAGATGGCAGCAGGAAGCTAATAGGGACCCAATAAGCATCTGAACAGGAGAAGTATGATTTCCTTTCATTTTTGTTTATTCCATGCTGAGGCATTTCCAGATACTATTTACACCCCACAATCACCCCCCCCCAGCTTTGCAGCCAAACAATTTAAAGAAATTCTCTAGTAAAAAGTTGAAAATGCCACTTTTGCCAGGAGAGAAGGCATCCACTTTTTCTCCCTTCATAGTTAGGTTAACCTTTTCCTGGTTGATCCCAAGATCCATTAAGGTTTTCAGCATAAAGGCTGCACTTCTGTGTCCCAAGCAGCAGATCTTATCTGTCGCCCAGGAACCTATACTGTCTATGGATATGCACTCCAGCATAACCAAGTAAAAACTGATGGGGCACCTTCTCTCCAGACAAAAGCCGAGATTTTCAACTTCAGTTTACATTGCCTTTGTGCTGTGTAACATGGAGCGTCCTGGCACAAGGTGACACTTTCTTGCAGTACATGCCACAAGAGAAAGATGCAAAGGGTAAATTATTTAAACCTATCAAATCGCATCTAAAATCACTAGTAGTCACGGTGTGCTGTGTTTTTCTTCCCGTGACTGCCAGTTACGCTCCTGATCCTCTATTTCCTTTTGCAACCAGTTCCAAGAAGCAGCTAAATAAGGCTGGAGCTACAAGGTGATTGTCGTGTAGCCCTAGCCGTAAGGTGCCCATACATATTAGAAAAAAGTAGATTGCTAAGTTATTGAGTGATGATCTGGTGAACGATCATTACATAGACGGCCGCACAGGCAGGTTTTCTGATGCAGTTTTTGAAGCCAAAACCAGGAGTGAATTAAAAAAAAGAGAAATATCTGTCCTTTATATGTTCTCTTCCTTTATGATCCAATCCTGATTTTGGCTTCCAAAACTGTGTCAACAATTCAACAATCTTTATTGGGAGAACGGAGAAAGCATGGACACTTCTGGTGGTAGCCTATCTCCCAGAAGAACAAAAAGATCGGGCGAAAATATTCATTTCACTTGATCCTTGTCTATCCTGACCAGTGGAGTAACTAGAAATGACTGAGGACCACAGCAACTTTTTGAACGTTTGGCAAGTCAAGATCGCTCTCTCAGACCAGGCCCGGCAGCCTCTCCATCCGTTTCCTACATGTATATACTAAATTTTATGTCGTTGTATAATACTGAAGAGGGGGCCCTGACAAAATCTTTTAGTCCTCCTCCTCGGTGGGCCTTTTCTGAGCTCAGGCCCCATAGCAGCCACTTCCCTTGCTTCCACTATTGCTGTGTCTCTGATCCTGACATCATCTGTCAGGAGAGGATCAGGAGCTCCCCACACACATAAGAGTGTTGGCCGAACCGCCATTCTCGTGCGGCCGACAAAAGACTGTGTATGGCCAGCTTTACAAATTTTAGTCCATTCTCACGTGGTCAGTATTTTTCATCGGTATTTGTAAGCCAGGAGCTGGGCCAAACCACAGAAGAGGGGCACATCTTTCCATACTTTTATTACACTTTATATATTACGTATTTCTCTGTAGGTTCCACTGTTGACCATGTGAAAAAGGCCATTCATGTTCAAAGACAAAGAATGAACAATCTTTCTAGGAACACTCATGCAAGGGAACTGGCTTCAATCTTAGATTTGGTGATCTCCCAATGGCAGATGTACAAAACTGTGCAAAAGTTGTAAGCAGTTTGAAAATAAAATGCTGCAAACTAAGAATATCATCAAAAATAGAAGTGTTAATAGTTTATTTTTTTACCAATTAACAAAATACAAAGTGAATGAACAAGAGAAATCTAAATCTACTCAATATTTAGTGTGACCACCCTCAAAACAGTACCAGTTCTTATAGGTACACTTTCCCCCCTTTTGTTTGAAGGAACTCGACAGGGAGGTTGTTCCACACATCTTCTGTGGATGTAGGCTTGCTCAAATCCTTCTATCCCTCCATTTCAGCAAATGGATTTGGGGATTTGGTCAGGATTGTGTCCTAAATGCTGTTAAACACAAGCAGATGCTTATCCATCATGTAATATAATCTGGGAGGTGACTGATAGGCTCCAAATTTATTCTGCAGCAGGACAGCGACCCAAGCATACATCCAATGCCTTTAAGAACTATCTTCAGTGTAAAGAAGAACAATGAGTCTTGGAAGTGATGATATGGCCTCCACAGAATCCTGATCTCAATATCATCAAGTCTGTCTGGGATTACATGAAGAGGCAGAAGGATTTGAGCAAGCCTACATCCACAGAAGATTTGTGGTTAGTATTCCAAGATGTCTGGAACATCCTTCCTGCTGTGTTCCTTTACAGGCTGTGTGCAATTGTACCTAGTAGACCTGATGCTGTTTTGAAGTCAAAGGGTGGTCACATCAAATACCGATTTGGATTTAGATTTCTTGTTTGTTCATTCACTTTGCATTTTGATAATTGATAAAAATTGTAACATTTCTATTTTTGAAAGCATTTTTCCCACACCTACCTTAAAGTTTTGTACAGAACTGTAAGGGGAAATAAGGATTGGGCATGCTCAATCCTTTTGCTGTCAAGGAGCTGGCTGGAAGTGGCCCTAGCCCTGTTCAGGATGCATGCTGCTTGGCCAGGAATGTGTGTGGTGGTGGTCAGAAAATATAGTTTGGCTCTAATTTATGTGGTTTGCATTAGTCACAAGGTAACCTTGGTTTCATAGACTTGTCTACGTCCTGCTCTATCTTTCTCACTCTCAGCCCCTCCATAGTTTTTCCTTTTGGGGATCTCTTTATATACAGAGAAAGAAGACAATGGAAGAATGGAACAACACAAGGAATTATCCTCAGACTCTGGAGATATTATGAAACCGAAATAACAGGATTTTGCATTGTACAATAACTGATTCCCTCACTTTCTAGCTCCCTTTATCTTGTCTAATACCTGAGACCTCATTTGATCCTTAACCTAGTTTTACACATGCTTACACTCGTGTCACTTCTCTGCATTTTTCATTCGCTTCTTGTAGCCTTGATAACTAGTCAAGCTTAGAATGATTTCAGTGATCTACATTCCCATCACACTGACTGGACAGCTCCTGTTTGTCACAAGCAAAGAGAAAAATATCATGATTACATGCTTGTAATTAATAGACCATAATGCTGACTTAAAGGGCCACACACACCTATTTAGGTAAATGTTCCTGGACGTTCTCAGCTGTTATGGTGCCAGATGCTATGCATCACATTTATTAGGTGTGTTAGACATTTTTTGTGCACCTCTGTACGCTGCAGATCAGTGTCGTCCTTGTGCCATATTTTAGCACTAAATTCTGGTCTAAAAAAAACAACCAAGAGTCATAGTTAAAAGTAAAGAGTCTAACGATGCTTTAAAGTGTAACTGTCATTCTTTTTTTTAATTTGTGTAATGTATAGGGGCAGGGATACTAAACAGTTTTGTAATATACTTTAATTACTGAAATCGTATATTTCTATTAGAAAAATAGTTCTAAAGTGGCCCATTTTGAGCCTTAGCAATGCTCCTCTGTCTTCTGTCTTCTGTTTACAGTGGGGGTTGCTAACAAAATGGGCCAAGTGACTGTTGAGAATTGTCAGTTCAGTAAACCACAGCAAATAGCTAGCTGCAGAATTCATCCGGCTGCACTCTGTGTCTGCATGTTATGTACATCAAAATGAGAACACAATTGTGACCACAGTGCCATTGAAAGCCACATGCATTGCCCATGCCATCACGTTGCCATCCACCATTTTGTTTTGTTTACAGAGGTATGTGGTGTGCCTTGGATCAATGTGCCTTGTTCCCTTTCTGGTTCTCCAAACTTTTTTTTCTTCCCATCATTCTGGTACATTGGTTTGATCTTTGTCTCATCTGGTCCATAGAATACTTTTGCCAGAACTGAGCTTGGCTTCTTGAGGTGTTTTTCAGCAAATTTAACTCTGGGCCTGTCTATTTTTGGAATTGATGAATGGTTTGCATCTAGATGTGAACCCTTTGTATTTACTTTCATGGAGTCTTCTCTTTACTGTTGACTTAGAGACAGATACACCTACTTCACTGAGAGTGTTCTGGACTTCAGTTGATGTTGTGAACGGGTTCTTCTTCACCAAAGAAAGTATGCGGCGATCATCCACCACTGTTGTCATCCGTGGACCCCCAGGCCTTTTTGAGCCTTTTTTCTCAGAATGTACCCGACTGTTGATTTTGCTACTCCAAGCATGTCTGCTATCTCTCTGATGGATTTTTTCTTTTTTTTCAGCCTCAGGATGTTCTGCTTCACCTCAATTGAGAGTTCCTTTGACCGCATGTTGTCTGGTCACAGCAACAGCTTCCAAATGCAAAACCACACACCTGGAATCAACCCCAGACCTTTTAACTACTTCATTGATTACAGGTTTACGAGGGAGATGCCTTCAGAGTTAATTGCAGCCCTTAGAGTCCATTGTCCAATTACTTTTGGTCCCTTGAAAAAGAGGAGGCTATGCATTACAGAGCTATGATTCCTAAACCCTTTCTCCGATTTGGATGTGGAAACTCTCATATTGCAGCTGGGAGTGTGCACTTTCAGCCCATATTATATATATAATTGTATTTCTGAACATGTTTTAGTAAACAGCTAAAATAACAAAACTTGTGTCACTGTCCAAATATTTCTGGCCCTAACTGTAGCTTCAAATAAGAGCTGCATAGAAATAAAATGGGAGGAGGGAGCAGGGGCTATGCATCCTCATGAAACCTGGGTGACTCCATGACTAAATGATAGCTCAATAACTGCTAAAATGGCTGCTGCACCTTCGTAAACCCAGCTCCGAGACTGAACTCAGTTTTGGTTTTCGCCTTTGTAAACTCTAAGGGGAGATTTTATCAAAACTGGCGCAAAGGAAAACAGGCTTAATTGCTCATAGTAACTAATCAGATGCCACCTTTCATTTTCCAAAGGAGCTCTGAAAAATGAAAGGAGGAATCTGATTGGTTGAAAGTTTACCTTTATAACAGTTTTGATAAATCTCCCCCTATAATTGTAAAGAAGGAGAAAGAGGCCTGTTCCTCAGGCAGTATATAAATTGATTTTGATTCAAGTGGGTTGCGATCTCCAGATGCTTGTCCTAGTAGTGTCTCCAGACAAAAGCAGGAATGGTATCAATAGCCTATGAAAAAGCACAACGTTAAATTATCTCTGTCTGAAAACAAGCCTTTTCTTTGAAGTTTTATCCAAACTGAGTTTGGGGGGAATAAAAATCAATTAAGGCAAAATAATGCTTACAAAGAGCTGCCTCTGCCGTTTACCTGACTCCTCGCCATTGCTTTGATGTGGAAGGAATAGTTTCGGCAGCAAGATCAGTGACCTGGAAATTTACAAAATGTGTGGGATACGTAGAAAACAGACTTAAGCGAGAAGGAAGGAAGACAAAACAAAAGGAGTCTGGCTGGTTTCCCTCAAGGATGGAGCATATGTCTGTTACGACACACCTGCCTCATCTGCCATTAATATGAACTGACAATTCTGACAACTTGCTTATGATAGATCTTTTCTCATTCTGTAAGTAAGCAGAGGGCGTTACAAGGGATAGTATCCAACAACTTAAAATTACTGAGATTTAGTCACCGGAGAATCAAGTCAACTATGGGCAGAACCGCGTCTCTCACACGTGGTCGAGGGGGGATTGTGACTCAATTTCAAGAATGTTACCATGGTGGAGGATGGGATTTTTGCTGTCATGTCTGATCACCTTGACTATTTCTCTCATATCTCGCAAAACTTGAATCCCCATTTGTAGGACTTATTAAACCACAACCTTTATTCATCCAGGAACGTCCACAAAACCTTCCAGAAACAATTGCATTTAAAGATGATGTGCGCAGCAGTATTTGATTGGTGGATTCTCAACATATTTGCCAGATTTCGTCCGGATCTGAAAACCGTAGTGTGAAACTTGCCTAAGGTTTGTATACGAAATAGTCTAATTAAATGTCCTTCACAGTATTGTACCCTAAAGTCTCATTCACACATCCGTGTCCGTGCTCAAATCCGTGAGCAGGTGGTCAGTGAGGCATCCCTGAAGCTGTCCGTGAAGGATCCGTGTTGGGTCCGTGGGTCCCTTTTTTGCTGTCCGTGTTGCATCTGTGTTTCACTAACACTAAACAGCTGAAAAATAATTTTCAAAGCATCTCTTCTTAATGATCCGTGAAACACGGATGGCATCCATGTTGCATCCGTGGTTTTCATGGACCCATAGACTATAATGGGCGTGAGAGATCCGGAACAAGGATCAAGATAGGACATGCACCCGTGCTAAAAAAACGGAACCACGGACCGTGATGAAACACTGATGTCTGAACACACACATTCAAATGAATGGGGACATGTGCTGTCCGTGAAACAGTGACGTGTGAATGAGGCTTAAGATCAAAGTTAGCAACCGGTATCTAAGCTTTGACCTCCACAATAAAATAGTCTGGTGTTTGTTTCCTCCACCAAGTCTATTCTACGGCCCTTAGACCAATTGCTCAACCCTTGTTTGTTAACATAGTAACTTGTGACTTAATAGTAAAGGATGGGGTCACTGAAGTCCAATTCTGCATGTGGCTTATAGCAGCCATATGGTCTGCCTCTATAGTACATATAGCATACCAGTATGTTTTTAACATGTAGTAGTCCCATCTGTGTCCCTGGTGTCGGAGACGACCCAAAAGCACATGTTAGGTGGAAGTTCGGGTTATAGATTTTACAATGGGGCCTAGGAGCTTCAAGTTTCACCTCTGGATGTTGCCCTGTGCAGGTTCAAATGCATGGCTTTAATGAACACTGGACAAAACTGATACTTGGTATTTGATAGACCCAGGAGCGTAGCTATAGGGGGTGCAAAGGTAGCAGTCGCTACTGGACCCAGAAGCCTGAGGGGGCCCAAAGACCCTTGTGCCACATAAGAAGACACTGGAATTATAGAAAGTGCATGTTGGTGAAGTTACACCTCTTGCTGGAGGGAAGAGGTTAGATCAAAAATATGGCCGGGGGGGTGCTACTGCCGTTTTAATTTTTGCCTCAGGCAGCATGAAGGCTATGTGCTTCCCTGCCCCTGGCCACAAAGCACTGGGGAAAGGGGGGCCCAAGCTGAACTCTTGCATTAGCCTTTAGCTACGGCCCTGGATAGACCATGACCCAACACTAATTTTAGAATCCTTTTGGTATGCCCATGAGACCCTGCACTACACAACTCATTTAGGGCTCATGCACACGGCCGTTGTCCGGCCGTGGTCATATAGCGGCCCACATACTGCAGGTCCGCAATACACGGGCACCGGCCGTGTGCACCCCGCATCACAGATCGCATAATAGAGGCATGGATTGGAATCCCACAGAAGCACTACAGAGTGCTTCCATGGTGATTCTGTCCGTGCCTCCACACAGCAAAAAAACAGTACATGCGGACCGTGGAATGCAGATCGCGGACCCCATTCAAGTGAATGGGTCCACGATCCGAATGCGGCTGCCCAATGGTCAGTGCGTTGCAGACTGCAAATTGCGGTCCACAGCACTGGCACTGATGGCACGCATTCGTGGCAATGAGCCTAGTGGAGCAATTACCCAAAGCAACCAATCAGACTCCAGCTATCATTTCTCAGAGATCCTTTAGAAACTGAAAAAATCCAATCTGATTGATTTCTATGGCCAGCTGCTCCACTTTTTCTTAGTACCACTTGTCCTCCATTGTATCATACACGGAGTGTCTTGATTTCATAAGTTTACTCTATGCTCCTGATTGGACAAGAAGAGAGCTTAGGTCTCTCATGTTTCCTGTAAAATAGTTCTTTAATTTTAAAAACTTCCAATTTTTACTAAGAAGGGAAACTTTTGTAAATTGAGTTCTCGTTAAGAAAGGCGCATAGCAACCATACTGTAGAATCTATACATCGTCATTTCTATCTTGTTATTTATATATTCCAGGAATTCTAATCAAATTACCTTGGCAACAAGGAATCATCGCTATTAATATTATTGGGAATTATACCGCTTTCCATGGACCAACACAACCATTAACCTATTCAGGGTCAGACTAGAGAGGACTTATGGGTGTCAGCCTCTGTTAATGTCCCGCACATGTCATCTAAAGACCATTCAAAGAAGTTCTAGACATTCTTGATACCTTCCACCACTAACACAATAATTTCTATGCCAGACCGATGTTTTTCAATGCTGGCCTTGTTCATTGAGATATTAGGTTTCAACTCTAACAAAACCGTAACTGAGTTGGCCGCCAGTATGAAGGGTTGGCGGAGTTGGGGTTGATTGCTGATGAAAGAACGATGTCCATTCAAGACCTATTATGATAAGCCCTACAACTGAGGGTGGGGGAGAGTATTCTGAAAATTCTGCCTTGTAGACCAAGAGAGCTTCTGCCTCTCAAAGGTAGTAGTCATTTCAGAAATATATCTGCAGACAAATAACTAAAAGCTGGGCACCAATGCAAAATCTGTATCAAGGACTTACCACCTACCATTCATAATAATACCATTGCCTTCTAATGTGATAGAGGGACTTTTGTGCTCCCTTAGGTCTCAGGAATTGGGTAAGGCCTCTGAAAACCATATAGTTAAACCCTTGGTTATATAAGTTCTAGGGCTCATGCTCAGGAACATAAGGGCTCCATGCCTGTATTGTGGACAGTAAACATCCCAGTCTGCAATATATGGGCACTGGCCGTATGCATTGCAGCTGCAGATGGGGACCCACTGACTTGAATGAGTCCGCAATCCGCCAGTTGCAGCCAAAGATTGGTAATCTCCTATCTTTTGTTGAGCCGAAGCAGGGATCAGAAGCCCAAGGAAGACAAGTTCTATCTTTTGTCGTATTTTGCGGATCGCGGTCCCATTCAAGTCAATGGAACCACATCCGCACAAGGAGTGCACATGGCCGGTGCCCATGCATTGTGGACCGTTTGTGGGCATGAGGCCTAAAATGGAGACAAATGACCTAGAGACATATTGTCCTTCTTCATTGTAAGGGGAAGGAAAGTGAACAGATATCAAGTCACACTGTCCAGAGATGGACATTGAAGGCAAGAACCAGTGCCAGTAAAGGAGGTAAGGGGCTGGAAATTTATCCTCCTCTCCTCTGTGGTGCCGTTTCTGGAAGAAAAAAAAAACATTTTTCTAATCCTTGACAACATCTTTAATTCATATAGAAGCATAGTCAGATAGGTTAACTTCAAAGGAAAGACTCCAGAACTAGACAGGCATGAAGTCATAATAGAAGTTTTTATGTGACCTTCTTTTGGTGAGTGGTAAGAGAAGTGCAATTTTATGTAGCGGGCAGATGGTCGTATATGGTTTGCTGCATGCTCACAAGAGCCATTGCCATAGCTAACGTCTCATTACCGCCTAAAAAATTGATGCAGCGCAAGTTATGTGGTAATTTGCTCATATCTCTGCCTGATACGCCACGCTCCTCATGAACTCACATTGTAATGCATCACTGGCCTGTGAATATGCAAACAGAGAACTGCAAATATCATCTCCAAGCCAGGCAAAGGTTCAGATTTTTGTAAAGTGATTTATATAGGTCAGAGACACAAGGGAGACTTAAAATAACAAGGCAAGTTCACCATCTTGGTTGTTTCTGCCACCCAATTTCCATTCTTCCCATAGGCAATAGTATAGTCATGAGGGTTGCAGAAGAAGTAGTTGAACCAAGGCCTGAGGGGTCCAAAGGCTACACAAGACAGACATATACATACATACATTCATATTCTAAAACTGCACAGGTGGGGTGGTCACTTATATATGGCAGAGAGGCATTGGTCATCCTCAGACGCCAAAGCCTGGGTACATCCCGATCTCTGCACCCCCCTATAGCAAATGCTGATATCCCAAGCTCTTTAAGTGGAGTAATGGGGGTTAACATTTTTTGCACAATTCAACAGTCCTTTGTAAACCTACTCATTACAAAGCCTGACAGCCTAATCACTGTGTCACACCATCTGCTTCCACATTTAATGCTGCCAGCTAACCCTTCAGTCTGAATCATGTAACAGAGCAAATAAAGATAATCTGTGTCACAGAGCTCACAATCTAATTATCTTCCATTCTCAAGAAGACGCGTTGCCTGCATCACTGAAACTGGGCTCAGTCTTTTCCATTACTAAATATTTAATGAGCACTTTCTTATCTTGCGTAAAATAACACTTTAACCATTATGGGACCTGGCGATGGCAGAGGCGTACACCGCCGCAGAGGGAGAATGAGAGCAGGAAGGACGACATGGGCAGCAGAGGATAGAGATTCTACATTTATCTGTAGACAGGGAGAGTCTAAAGTCTGCACTCATCAAGATGGGGGTGGGGGGACTACTGGGGCATATGGGTCTCATTGTGGGTTAGTCCCCCACTTCACAATCTACAAGAAAGAGAAGGAAGTCGCAATGTCAAGGGTTCCTGGTTTGGTGGGCCAGATGCCATAAACTTCTTCCTGGCTTCACAGTAAAAATACTGAGCAACTGATTAGAGACCAACATAAACCGCTAGACTAGGAGTAGGCAATCTCCGGCACTTCAGCTGTTGTGAAACTACAACTTCCAGCATGCATACTTGCTCTGCTCTTCTCAGAACTTTCATAGAAATGAACAGAGAATGCTGGGAATTGTAGTCTCACAACAACTGAAGTGCCAAAGGTTGCTGACCCCTGTGCTAGAGCTTATGAGCAGCCGGCTCACCATACCAAAAATCCTTCACAGGTCTGAAAGAGCAGAGAAAGAGGCAACACTGAGCAAGTGTGTCCACATTTACTGAGGTGGACACAGAAAGCCTGCTAAAAAAAACAGCAGATGGCGCCATACTAATATTCCTGGTTTATCTGAGGCTAAAAGCATTTTTCTGAACTTAAAGGGATTCTGTCAGCAGTCTTGAATGCTAAATTGCTGACAGCACTAGGTAGGGTCTGGGGAGAGCAAGACAAACATATCTTTTGTAGAGGATCAGTGTGAATATGAACTTTTATTCAGCTAAATTCTGCTCATATAAGTGCACTGGAGGCAAAATGCTCTCTGCATTCAGGCACTTCACAGTCCCTCCCGTCCCTCCCGCTATGAGTGACAGATGTAGTGGTCTCCTGGTTGAATGTTACAGCTGTCACACAGAGAGGAGGGTCTGTGAAGCCATTTAATGAAGGCAAGAAAGGGAACTTGAGAGAGAACAGAAAGCTCATTTTCCAGTGCACTTGCAGGAGCAGAATCTAGCAGAATAAATGTTCATATTCTCACTACTCACAGAAAAAAAAAACTCCACAAAGTTTACGGGCATCGTTACCTGGACGGCTGCAGTCAATGACTGGCTTCAGCAGCGATGTGTCACTAAGCAGCATGTGGAGGTCACTATGTCCATAAGTGGACCAGAAGTAAACAAGCTGGGGACAAGAAGATGACTGAACAGGAGGCAGGGCACAGAATCAGAGTGAAGAGGAGCAAGTTGAGTTTTTTATTAGGTCATACATGCTTGGAGCTATATGTAAATGGTCAATATTGCCAGAAAAAAAACCCTTAAGCTTACATAAAACTGGAAAACCCCTTTAAAATGTGGCACATTCAATAAATACCTAGTGCCCTGTGTACTACATTGGTACATTGCTTCCTACTACCTGTAAGGGCAGGCAGGGAAGAAAAGAAATATATTCCGAGAGACTGCACAAACATTAAGTTGTGTGTGGATGCTCACCTATATTTATGGCACAGAATTCTTGATTGGATGGATTTAGCTGATTAGTGAGCCTGGAAACTGCAATCCCTACAGAGAACAGTGTGATTTCTGACTCATATCTTCCTGTGCTCCAGAATCCTTTCCAAAAACAGTCTGTACAAGGGAGGGAGAAGATGTGTGCAAAGCAACAGACATATTACATTTACACATTTTAGCTGGTACCAGTAATATAAGGTACAGTTTGGTGAATATGTTCCTTGTCTATATGGAGCAGTATAGTTTTTCCCGTATATAGGAGCAGTATTATTTTAATTTTTGAAACATACAGTAGGAGGTAGTATTTTTGTAGTGATAGTTTTACATAGTGGTTGTGACATAGTAAATATATTCTTGTGCAGAGGGAGCAGTATTATCCTAGATATTGTATACATACGTGCAGGGGCAGTATTATAGTAGTTATATTCTTGTACAGTACAGACCAAAAGTTTGGACACACCTTCTCATTCAAAGAGTTTTCTGTATTTTCATGACTATGAAAATTGTAGATTTACACTGAAGGCATCAAAACTATGAATTAACACATGTGGAATTATATACTTAACAAAAAAGTGTGAAACAACTGAAAATATGTCTTAAATTCTAGGTTCTTCAAAGTAGCCACCTTTTGCTTTGATTACTGCTTTGCACACTCTTGGCATTCTCTTGATGAGCTTCAAGAGGTAGTCACCTGAAATGGTATTCCAACAGTCTTGAAGGAGTTCCCAGAGATGCTTAGCACTTGTTGGCCCTTTTGCCTTCACTCTGCGGTCCAGCTCATCCCAAACCATCTCGATTGGGTTCAGGTCTGGTGACTGTGGAGGCCAGGTCATCTGGCGTAGCACCCCATCACTCTCCTTCTTGGTCAAATAGCCCTTACACAGCTATGTGTTGGGGTCATTGTCCTGTTGATAAATAAATGATGGTCCAACTAAACGCAAACCGGATGGAATAGCATGCCGCTGCAAGATACTGTGGTAGCCATGCTGGTTCAGTATGCCTTCAATTTTGAATAAATCCACAACAGTGTCACCAGCAAAGCACCCCCACACCATCACACCTCTTCCTCCATGCTTCACGGTGGGAACCAGGCATGTAGAGTCCATCTGTTCACCTTTTCTGCGTCGCACAAAGACACGGTGGTTGGAACCAAAGATCTCAAATTTGGAGTCATTAGACCAAAGCACAGATTTCCACTGGTCTAATGTCCATTCCTTGTGTTCTTTAGCCCAAACAAGTCTCTTCTGCTTGTTGCCTGTCCTTAGCAGTGGTTTCCTAGCAGCTCTTTTACCATGAAGGCCTGCTGCACACAGTCTCCTCTTAACAGTTGTTGTAGAGATGTGTCTGCTGCTAAAACTCTATGTGGCATTGACCTGGTCTCTAATCTGAGCTGCTGTTAACCTGCGATTTCTGAGGCTGGTGACTCGGATGAACTTATCCTCCGCAGCAGAGGTGACTCTTGGTCTTCCTTTCCTGGGGCGGTCCTCATGTGAGCCAGTTTCTTTGTAGCGCTTGATGGTTTTTGCGACTGCACTTGGGGATACTTTCAAAGTTTTCCCAATTTTTCGGACTGACTGACCTTCATTTCTTAAAGTAATAATGGCCAATCGTTTTTCTTTACTTAGCTGCTTTTTTTCTTGCCATAATACAGTCTATTCAGTAGGACTATCAGCTGTGTATCCACCTGACTTCTGCCCAACACAACTCATGGTCCCAACCCCATTTATAAGGCAAGAAATCCCACTTATTAAACCTGACAGGGCACACCTGTGAAGTGAAAACCATTTCAGGTGACTACCTCTTGAAGCTCATCAAGAGAATGCCAAGAGTGTGCAAAGAAGTAATCAAAGCAAAAGGTGGCTACTTTGAAGAACCTAGAATATAAGACATATTTTCAGTGGTTCACACTTTTTTGTTAAGTATATAATTCCACATGTGTTAATTCATAGTTTTGTTGCCTTCAGTGTGAATCTACAATTTTCATAGTCATGAAAATACAGAAAACTCTTTGAATGAGAAGGCGTGTCCAAACTTTTGGTCTGTACTGTACATAGGAGCAGTATTATATTAGTTATATTGTACTGTATACAGGAGGCACAATTATAGTAGTTATATTCTTGTACATAGGGGCAGTATTATAGTAGATATTTTTGTACATATGAGCAGTATTATAGTAGTTATATTTTTGTACATATGAGCAGTATTATAGTAGTTATACTCTTGTACATTGGAGGCAATATTATAGTAGTTATAATCTTGTACATAGAAGGCAGTATTATAGAAGTGATATTCTTGTATATAGGAGGCAGTATTATAGCAGTTATATTCTTGTACAAAGGAACAGTATTATAGTACTTATATTCTTATACATAGGGGATAGTATTACAATAGTTATATTATTGTGCATAGGTGCAGTATTGTAGTACTTATATTCTTGTACATAGGAGCAGTATCATAGTAGTTATAGTGTTACACATGTTACGGAGGATTATCATGTGGAAAAGCCGCAGCGTAATACAGTACCTACAAAGTGAATGACATTAGAGAAATCTCATGTAAAACTTGCTTTTTTTCCATCAGGAAACTGACCTGCTATGCGTATTTTGAAATCTGCAGCATATCAATTGTTTCTGCATATTGTTAGTGCAGATTTCGCCTTTGCAATACAAAGGATGAGACTGGAGCAAAGCCATATCAAAATTCGCAACATGTTCTGGAAACATGTGGATTTTGGTGACAATTTTATGCCAAAACACAGAGAAATTGGCATAAAAATCCACACAAAATTTCGATTTTGAAACCCTCACAGGTACCCATATAGTAGACATATTTTTATGCTTAGGGGACAGCATTATAACAATTATATTCTTATACTTAGTGGGCAGTATTATAGTAGTTATATTCTTGTACATAGGGAGCAGTATTATAGTAGTTATATTCTTGTACATAGGAGCAGTATTATAGTAGTTATATTCTTGTATATAGGAGGCAGTATTATAGTAGTTATATTCTTATATATAGTGGGCAGTATTATAGTAGTTATATTCTTGTATATAGGAGGTAGTATTATAGTAGTTATATTCTTATATATAGTGGGCAGTATTATAGTAGTTATATTTCTAACAAATAAAGGTTGCTCTTTTAACAGTTAGTGTCTATCAGTATAAAGCAACGTAGCTCTATGGAGCTCATTCAGCGGAAAGAGTTGCATCCTACTTCTTATCAAACGTATCTGAACTATGTAAAACATAAAACAGCGTTTGTGCAAATCACACCAAATTCTCGCTCACATCTCTGTATTTTTTTTTCTCAGCTCATTTCAAACCATATTATCCAGGCAGCCAATTTCTGCAGAGGAAGCTTAAAATAGACTTATCGTCCTGTAATGCTTGAAGAGTTGAAGTTTTCCCATCATCCTCTATTGTAAGGCTCATTAGATCTCCGATCCTGGATTCCCCTGCTTTATTGCCCATAAGTTGTAGGTCTAAAAGGTCATGATTTAATCCTGAATGCTGTGGGCTACATTTTTATGTAGATGGACTTTGAACAGAATGACACCAATCATAAGAAAAGTGGTATGTATCACGTTAAAAACCATGATAACCTGATGAAAGCATCTGAAGATCCTTCATGTGTAAGTGAATTTATGTAAAGACTAAAGACTTTCCAATACCTTTGTTCCTCTCCTTCACCAAGAAACCATCTGTGAAATTAGATTAAAGTTGTAAAAAAAAAATGGCTGCCTCCTTCCAGAACCAGCATTGTTCTTCTCCTTAGGCGGTGTGTAGTATTGCCTCTCAGCCCCATTCACAGCTATATATATATATAATTGTAAATTAGAAGCTCACTTTCCCACATGGTTCATAGCTCCAAGTCAATGGAGCATGGTGGATAGTGGGTTCTCAGGCCCCACCTTTACATCCAAACCCTAGTGCCAGTTGGTAGACCGGTTTGTAGTTGTTAAAGGGCTTGTCCAGGCTACAAATATTGATGACCTATCCTTAGTAAATGTTATTAATATCAGATAGGCAGGGGTCTGACTCCTATTCCCCCACTGATAAACTGTTTGAAGGAGCCGTGGTGCTCAGGCTAGTGCTGCAACCTCTTCAATATTTACCTGCACATCCTCTCTACTATAATGAATAAACCATATTTGCGGGTGCAAATAGGGGGAACATGGTGTCATGGACCCCCTGTATGCATGAGCAATTGTTACAGTTATTATTATTTACTCATCCGGATATAGATGGAGTTGGATCAGGCTGAAGTCCTTGGGCAGAAGATGATGACTGGTTGTTAAGGAAGCACCTGAAAGTCTCGAGGTAAAACCTATAAAAGAAGAAGAGAGAGAGTCGGTTAGTCAGTTGCTGCGAGGAAGGGGTAGTCACACTGCAATTCCATCAATATAGATGGTGTACTCATCATAAATAAACATTGAAGAGGATGCAGCTCTTGCATGAGCACCACAACCCCTGATCAACAGGGGTGCCAAGATCTGGACCCCTGCCAATCCGATATTAAATGTGAAATGTGCTTAGTTATACACTGATTCATTGCCTCTCTCCTGCATGATTGAGTATAACTACTAGTATCATATCTGTAGATTAGTGTAAATCAGAGTTTAAAAGGCATCTGCAGCCAACAATGATAAATTACCCATGCTCCTGGATCCTTATGTGCAGCCACTGTGTGTCATTGTAAGCTCAGCTTGATTCCTGTATTCAGATTTAGAACAGCAAGTAACTATCTGATATCTTTATCTGACAACCAAATTACCACTAAGGGGTCTAATTTCACAAAATCACTCTTTAACATCCTAATATTTGTTTGTGAAAGGGATGTTTTTTTTCAGGAGGGGTATCCTGATGGGCGTTTTTCAATTCTCTCCAGCTGAGAAGGCATGGAAAGGTGACCAGACCTACAAATGACCCTCTCTTTTCAAGTCTAAGGGAGTTGCTAATTTGACTGTTTCCAATAGATTGCAGCATATGTGGCAAGCTCCTTTATCTAGTAGTGATAGGGGGTTGGGTGGGATCCAGGTTCCAGACATGGGATCTAGCTCTCTTGATCAACTTTAGAAGTGTTCAACCTGAGCATTTGCACAGGGCACATCATCTGTCACATCTAAAAGAGGCACCACTAGCCTTGATGGTCTGAGCACCTAGACCTTGCATCGCCAATCCCACAGTTGATTCCCAAACCATACCTATGGAAAGGCAGCTCTTCAGGATTCAACAGTTCTCCATTGTGTATTGATTTGGCAGTAGAGATGAATGACTCAATTTGTACAAATCAATTTAGTTCATCATAAGAGTTCTTCACTTGTGAGGGGCTTTCCTCCCTGCCGCGTGATTGTCAGGGACTGACATCTCGCCCAGCCCTGACAATCTCTTGCCTGGGCCACTATTCTGAGTAGTGACGCAGAGGCTCTGCTTTTGCTTCAGGAGCAGTGAATGTTCATGCGACGCTACCTGGAAGTGTGCAGGCGTGTGATTGTCAGGCCCAGGCGAGATGTCCGGTCCTGTCAACCAAGCAGTGGTGGAGCTACGTCTGCAGCGGGGACAGTCTCACCCAGTTGAAGAACTCACAAATGCACAAATCAGTTTGTACAAGACTTGCTCATGACTATTTGGCAGTATTAGGCCTCTTTCACACTAGCGGCAGCACGGATCCTGCAGGTGAAGGGTGCCGCCGGATCCGTGCTGCCGCAGGTACATGTGTGGGGCCGGAACCGCGCTCCGGCCCCACACATGTCACACAGTGCATACACACAGACACACACACACACACAGACACATACATACTTACATGCTCCCGGCAGGTCTCCACAGCGCAGGAGGAGCAGGATGGCGCGCACATAGGATGATTCCCCACAGCGCTCTCTGCTGGGCGCTGTGGGGAATCGTCCTATGTGTGCGCCGTCCTGCTCCTCCTGCGCTGTGGAGACCTGCTGGGAGCATGTATGTTTATGTGTATGTCTATATGTCTGTATGTATGTGTGCAGGTGACAGATCCGTCATGAACTCCATTGAAAGTCAATGGAGGACGGATCCGTTTACCATTGTGTCACACCAAACGGATCCGTCCCCATTGACTTTCATTGGGGGTCATGACGGATCCGTCCTGGTGCAGATGCCTGGAGTGGAGAGCAAACCGGTCTGAAGACGGAACGGAATGCTTTTAGGAGCATTCCGTTGTCTTCAGTTCAGTTTTGTCCCCATTGACAATGAAGTGTTTTATTCCGGTATTGAGCTCCTATGATAGAACTCAATACCGGAATTAAAAAACGCTAGTGTGAAAGTAGTCTTATCTAGGCAATTGTTTGGCACGTGTTATTTAACTATTGTACGGTATACTTACCTGAGCACTGTATCATTATATTGCTACATAATAAATCAGAAGGGGAAGTCAATAGAAGGTGCCGCACAAGGCACAGTCCAACCTAAGGTTTACCAATGAAAAACCATAATCTGGCCCTGGTGTAATTCAGTGGAGACATCTATGAGGGAGAAACTAGCTAACTTCCTTCTCCTTCCTGTTTTGATATCAGGAGACATTAAATATAAGTGACATTTTCCATGCAGTTAAAGAGGTTTTCCCAGATTTTTATATCCTCTGGATAGGTCATCAGTATCTGATCAGGTGGGTTCCAACACCCAGGAACCTCGCTGTTCAGCTGTTTTGATGCACAAAGATGGGGCTGTTTAAATGGCTGAGCTGCTTCTAGGACACATGACACATGAACGTGTCATCACGTGGCCTAGGAAAAGCAGAGAGAAGACCGTGGTGCTCACAGAAGGGCAACTGCCTTTTCAAATAGCTGATCAGCAAGGGTCCTAGGTGTCAGACCCCCACCGATCAGATACTGATGACCTATCCAGAGGATAGCAAACAAGATATTGCAGCACACTGTTATGCATGCAAACAATAGAACTAGAGATTCGAGATTATTCTCGATTACAGTGGTCCTATATTTACTATACATGAAAAATGGAAACTCTTCACTCATGAATATTGTAGGTTTAAGTTAGGCCCAGGAGAGACAGTTCTGTTTGTGTTAGGTACCCATCTGCAGAAGCCACCTTGATGTTGGTAGATGGGCCCAACGTACGTCTGATCAAACATGTGCGCGAATAGCTTACATTTTTCATGTATAGTAAATATAGTACCACTGTAATCCTGAATAATCCCTAGTTCTATTGTCTGTATAACAGTGTGCTGCCATATTTTATTTGCTGTCTGTATGTTAGCTTTATGGATGTGCACCTGTGACTTTGGAATGTGCTAGTCTAAATTCTCTTGCACCATCCAGAGGATAGGTCATTGGTATAAAAATCTCAGAAAATCCCTTTAACTGCATGGAAAAGGGCATGGAATTTTTAACAAATGTGGAATTTTTCTTTTTACTGCACAGTTCATCCAAAAAACTCAGACATCCAACATTTTGTCCAAACTGGAAATCCATAATAAATTATAACTATTATAAGTAGCACGTGTCTATAGCTCAGTCTACCTCATTAAACACATTACCAGCATTTAGGGTTAGCTATAATATGAGGGTGATTACAATCATATCGACCTTCTCAAGGACCACCAGCCTCAAAAAATCAGACACATATTATTTCATGGATACTGAAAAAAATTCCTTTATTTATACAGACTCTCCAGGAATTTCTGGATGGTTAGCAACCTTGTTCCACCCTCTGGCAATATGAAAAAGCCCATACACAACAATAACAGCATTGCTCCAAGGAGATCAACATTTCAGCTATCGACAAGGTAGGACAAATGTTAAATCAGGAAGCCGCTACGTTGATAGGAATCCGGGATGGCCTATATTTAGATCCAGGAAAACCGAGACTAAAATGACTTACATTACATTAATCCACCCAAGGGGAATTGGATCATTTCATCTAAGGTTCAAAACAGAACAAAAGAACAGTAGATTTTGTAAATGGAAAGGAGATGATGGCAGAAATGTAGGATGAGAGGGTTAAGTTAGCAGAGGCTTTGAAGGTGAATATGGTGCTTAGCTTAAGGCAGGGAGAAATTGCTGAAATAGAGCAAAGATAGATACAAGACATACACTGTGTACAGAAGGGCAGAGTGGGGTGAGTCTGAGCTAAAGACTCTAGCCTTCTGAGGACCTTGGAGAGCAGTAGACCCAAACATTGACCTTGTCCCAATGAAGTATAATACACCATCTATGTTCCTTTATGTTTCTAATACCAATGTGAAGACTATATGCAGGTCACAACAGAATTATTGACAGCAGCCCTGAATTCTTGCTTTCCCTCCAAGTTCAAAGGGCTCTGGTATTTCCATGGGTAGATTTGAGTTATTAGATTTGAAGGTTTGAAGTTTAAGAGCAATGATGATTATTAGTCTACAAATTGAGACGAGGAACCTTTGTCAAACACACCAGGGCACAAAGGGTTAGGGCAGCAGAAATTTTTAAGGAGAACATGGAGCTCCATTGAAAAGAAGAGTATGGCAGCTCTGAGTTACCTGTGGACCTTAAAGAAAAGAATTAGAGCTACAAAAAGACTTCCAAGCATGGATGACACCTTGACCCTGCATTGTAAACTAAAGAAGATCCAGGTCATAATCTGAAGAAAAGGAAATGTGATTGACAGTTGTGTCCCCTAGGAACTTCTGCAGCGACTACAGCAAATTATTCATGCCAGTTTCATTCACTCTTTTATAGTCCATACCATTTGCACTTTCCCTGTGTGTATGGAAATCTGAGGATTAATGCATGATGTGCCTGCAGCTAAATATAAAGGGATAACGGAGAGTCTGAAAGGGTTAAACCAGCAGACCCTGCAGGTGAACTTGGTTAAAGCTATACAGACCACACACACATAAGCAATAAGGCAACTCTGAACTTTGGGACCTCTACCATGATGTCCACCAAACTGACCCTGCATCTTGGTCTGTGGATTTGAAGATCACTACAGAGTCACCAACAATTTTTATTTTTTTTCTGGACAACTTATCTAAAAATCACCTCCAACCAACATTTTTTACAGACAAATTGAAAAACTAGTAAGAACTATAAAGATGATAAGTACAGTCATGGCCAAAAGTTTTGAGAATGAGACAAATATTAATTTTTACAAAGTCTACTGCTTCAGTTTTTATAATGGCAATTTGCATATACTCCAGAATGTTATAAAGAGTGATCAGCTTAACAGCAATTACTAGCAAAGTCAATATTTGCCTAGAAAATGAACTTTATCCCCCAAAACACATTTCAACATCATTGCAGCCCTGCCTTAAAAGGACCAGCTATCATCGTTTCAGTGATTGCTCCATTAACACAGGTGTGGGTGTTGATGAGGACAGGGCTGGAGATCAATCTGTCATGATTAAATAAGAATGACACCACTGGACACTTTAAAAGGAGGCTGGTGCTTGGCATCATTGTTTCTCTTCTGTTAACCATGGTTATCTCTAAAGAAACACGTGTAGTCATCATTGCACTGCACAAAAATGGCCTAACAGGGAAGAGTATCGCAGCTAGAAAGATTACACCTCAGTCAACAATCTATCGCATCATCAAGAACTTCAAGGAGAGAGGTTCCATTGTTGCCAAAAAGGCTCCAGGGCACCCAAGAAAGACCAGCAAGCGCCAGGACCGTCTCTTAAAAGTGTTTCAGCTGCGGGATCGGGCTACCAGCAGTGCAGAGCTTGCTCAGGAATGGCAGCAGGCAGGTGTGAATGCATCTGCACGCACTGTGAGGTGGAGACTCTTGGAGCAAGGCCTGGTCTCAAGGAGGGCAGCAAAGAAGCCACTTCTCTCCAGAAAAAACATCAGGGACAGACTGATATTCTGCAAAAGGTACAGGGAGTGGACTGCTGAGGACTGGGGTAAAGTCATTTTCTCTGATGAATCCCCTTTTCGATTGTTTGGGACATCTGGAAAACAGCTTATTCGGAGAAGACAAGGTGAGCGCTACCACCAGTCTTGTCTCATGCCAACTGTAAAGCATCCTGAAACCATTCATGTGTGGGGTTGCTTCTTAGCCAAGGGAATCAGGTCTCTCACAGTCTTGCCTAAAAACACAGCCATGAATAAAGAATGGTACCAGAATGTCCTCCGAGAGCAACTTCTCCCAACCGTCCAAGAGCAGTTTGGTGATCAACAATGCCTTTTCCAGCATGATGGAGCACCTTGCTATAAAGCAAAGGTGATAACTAAATGGCTCAGGGAACAAAACATAGAGATTTTGGGTCCATGGCCTGGAAACTCCCCAGATCTCAATCCCATTGAGAACTTGTGGTCAATCAAGAGACGGGTGGACAAACAAAAACCTACAAATTCTGACAAAATGCAAGCATTGATTGTGCAAGAATGGACTGCTATCAGTCAGGATTTGGTCCAGAAGTTGATTGAGAGCATGCCAGGGAGAATTGCAGAGGTCCTGAAGAAGGAGGGTCAACACTGCAAATATTGACTTGCTGCATTAACTCATTCTAACTGTCAATATAAGCTTTTGTTACTCATAATATGATTGCAATTATATTTCTGTATGTGATAAAAACATCTGACAAACACACATAAAAACCAGAGGGCAGCAGATCATGTGAAAATATAATATCTGTGTCATTCTCAAAACTTTTCAGCTATTAATGGTGAACACATTAGCAGCATTTATTGTGAGCTCTAAAATGCTGAGAATTACAAAGTGACCTGCTTATGTCCCACCAGCCTAAAAAAAAAACTAAAGTTAAAAAAATTAAAAAACGAAGGACTCTAATTCTTTTCATGAACACTGGGAAAGAAAGTCCCTTATTTTGACAGACTGTCCAGGAATTTCTGGCCATTTGGCAACCCTGGACCACTACAGGATCTGGAGCACAACTTCAAGGAGAGAAGATATGATTGACAGCAGTGCCCTCCTTCTCCAGCCACCAGTGCATGCTATCCCGTTTAACCCTTTCTTTGCCTTTCCCTTATATCTAAATCTGGAGACCAAGGCATGCCTAGATGGTGTGCCTCAAACAGAAGGAGTGTGGGAGGATGCAAGGACGTCCTGGCTGCAAATCTACACATCTGTAGGTAAAAAAATAAAATAAAAAAAGTTGTCAGATTACAATTTTCCATCTCTGGTGAAGAAGTGGCTGCTGGAGGAAGCAGTGTGAAGCATGCGCTGTCTATTGCCATCCTCTCAGACACACATCCAACCCAAATGATGAAGTGAGGGCTGGGTTGGGAGCAATGACAGCAGAGAGGGAGAGGGAGCTCATTGTTTCGGGTGGGCTGAGGGGCTGCTCCTGCACAGCTCCACAAAGGGATCTCTCCAGACCTCGCCTGTCTGTGGCACAATGCTCACCCCCGGGGGCTCAGGAAAGCATCGTGGGGTGAGATTGCTGAGCCCGAGCAGCCTGCAAATTCACTTTGCGAGTGGAGAGCCTGTGATCGGAGCCGCCGCCGATCCCCTGGGAGCTGTTATTTTGGTCCTTCTGCTTCCTGCCTGGGGACTCGGGGCTCTGCTATTTTAAGAAATGTTCCTCAAGATCGTGGGAATCACCATCCAGCAGGTAAGAAGGAGCTTTAACATCGCAGGGCTGCATGCTTCTCTTCCAAATCTGCTGAAGACCCCCCAGGGTAGAGAAAGGTGATGTGGGACTCCTAGTCCTTAAAAACAGTGTCAGACTGAACAAAAGTAAAGGGATACAAGGAGCATGAAGGATAAGGCTACAGGGTAGAAGGAGCCCCCTCCTCATCCTGATATGGAACAAAGGGTGAAGGGTTGCAAGGACAAGAAATAAGGGTAGGGTGTAATGACCCCCCCCCCAGTTCATGGACTGAACTGCAGAAGACCTTGGGTGGAAGAAAGGTAGGGGTCCAGAATTTACAGTGCTTCGGGAAGTCTTGGGTTAACAAAAGGTAAAGGGTTGCAGAAACCTCCTATATTTGGAAACAGCCTCAGGCTGCACAAAGGTAAAGGGGTTCAGGAACCCCATGTATGTAGAAACAGCCTCAGGGTGCACAGAGGTAAAGGGGTACAGGAATCCCTGTGTGTAGAAATAGTCCCATGGTGCACAGAGGTAAAGGGGGACAGCCTCAGGCTGCAGAGAAGTAAAGGGTGGAGGAAACCCTGTATGTAGAAATATCCCCATGGTGCACAGAGGTAAAGGAGGACAGGAACCCCTCATTATTTAGGGGTACATGCACCCCCTATCTCTGAAAACAGCCTCCGGCTACACAAAGGCAAAAGGGAACAGGACCCCCTTAAGCTTATCTGAAGACATCAGGTTCAGCAATGGTGGAAATGGGCACTAATCCCCAACCTTTAAAAATGGCCTTAGATTGAGAGGTGACAGGCAAAGAGGGTGTCAGAACCACATCTGCATGAGTAAAGAAGAGTAAATAGAAAATAAAATCCTTGTATGCAGTCTACTGAGGGTTTAACAAAGATTGGGAAACTGGAAATCACCAGCTGAAAACCTGTAAGGTATAGAGTTTCCCTCATTTTCAGGTAAAGGGTGCAAGAACCCCCATTCCTTTAGAGAGCTCTTCCTTATTTTGACAGAAATTCTCCAAAGTGTTTAAACAAAGAAACTTCACCTTAGACAGCAGACATTGGATCCCTGCCTTTGTCATGTGTTATGTAAGACGGGGAGGTGGGTGGATGGCTCATGCCTGGCTATATTATTAGGATAAGATACATTGCATTAGAATTACATCAAGTCACATCTGATAAGAGGGGCTGAAAGACACATGCAATGCCAGCCCACCCCCCATGCGTAGATTGTTTTTTTTTTTTGTAATGCCTCAGAGCACACGTGTAAGCTGCAAGCTTGTACGCGGGCACCAAGGAGTTAATGAAGAAGACACAATAGGGGGTTTGCACGGAATACCCCCACGCAGTGCATGCTTGCAGGGGATGCCAAGCCCACGCTCTTCTAAATTGATATAGTCTGAGCAGGGGAACCCCAACACCGTGACCAGGGTTAAATATTCAATGCTTGTGCTGTGTCTCCCTATGCTGTGCTATTTCTACATATAGGTGCAACTCGGTACGTATGGCTGCCAATTGTCCCTTATTTCCAAGGACAAGATTTACTGGAAGTCATGCATGATTGCCTTAGGTATGCAGTCCCTGCAACACAACGCATCCGGAGATTCTTATGTATGGGCAGATTTTATGATGAGGATATAGTGCTATCTGGTTCCTGGAGGAAGTATCACACTTGGAATTAGATACATTGGTTCCACAACACCCTGGAGATTATAATGAAATCATAATAGAGTATCACACATGGTTGGCTTAGATATCAACTCAGCTGCATATGATGGGTTTGGATACATCAGCTAGGCAGCAAATATTGAGGAGTGTAGTGCTGTGTGGTTATCTGAAAAGATATCACACATGATGGGCTTAGATGCTCAGCAGAACATCATGGAGAATGTAGTGCGGTGTTGTTCTCCAAGAAAGTATCTCACAAGGTAGACTTAGATACATCAGCTCAGCAGGACATGAAGGAGAATGTAGTGCTGTAGGTTTCTTTCCGAGACAACATCAAACAACAGCCAGCATGATGGGAATGTAGTCCTGAGTTGTTCTCTGAGAAAGTATCACCCAAGATAGAAATTGACACTTCAGCTCAGCAGAACATGATGGAGAATGTAGTGCAGTGTTGTTCACCACAAAAGTATCAAACAAGGTAAACATGATACACTTAGAAACACTATCTCAGCAGCATATAATGGGCAGCATACATCAGCCGGGCAGCACATGTTGAGGAGAGTAGTTCTGTGTGGTTCCCTGAGATACACACAATGGGCTTAATGATGGAGAATGTAGTGGTTCTGTGTGGTTCTCTGAGAGAGAGAATATCACATTATGAGCTTGGATACATCAGCTCAAGATGGAAAATGTAGTGGTACTGCGTGGTTCTCCCTGGACATGATGGGTATTGTAGTGCTGTGTTTTTCTAAACGAGTATCCTGTATAATGAGCTTAGATAAATTACAGAATATATGCAATAACAATATATATTATGGTACAGACTATTAATCTGTAGATGAAAGGACTGTTTTAGGGGTTGTCAGTTCCAGCTGGTGTTATATTCGGTGGGACATTATTTATGATGGTTGAGGTAGCGTATCAATAGTTTTATTTCCGAGGTTTCTTCTCCAGGTGCCTGTTCACATCAAATGTGATTTCCAAAATTAGGCTGCAGGGACTGTAACTGGACAAGACTCCCAGGAAACGACCAGAAGTTCTACTGACCCAGAGAAGATCTTTTTGACCTCAAATTCCTTTCATTTCTATATATAGAGGCTTCTGTCACCACAGGTCATATACAGAGAATGAGCTGACTGTAGTTTCCACATCCGAAATTAGCCATGAAACCTAACAACGGTGGTTTAGGATGTCAGCTTTAATCCAGATGGTGCCGGATAAGCAAATGTTCTGCATTAGCAGGCATCATTAAAAAAAAAAATGTATTCAAATACATTCTTCAGTACCTGGTGGGGCCTGAACCCCGGGTGCCGACTGCAACTCTGCCTTGTCCAGGAAATTTAGATAAAATATCAACCTGGCTGATCTAATATAAAGGTAAATGTTTGTATTTCAAACTGCTACAATAAATAGTGATTACTGGCAGCTCATTTTTGGTTGCAAAAAGTTTGGTGCATCCTGGGGCGTGATGGGAGGTATATAGGCAATTATATAGTGACTGGAATTGCACCAGTTACGTTACGTAGCTCATACTGGGCCATTGCTCTGGTATCACAGAATGGATATGCTGCAAATGACCACACAAACACATGGATTTCTGCAAGCCCTATTCAGTTGAATGGAACTGATTTTCTGTCGTGGAAAATTCTGCAACAAAATCAGCAGTGATTTCCATCAGTGATTGTGAGCCAAAACCAGCATTGGAGCCTCTACAGACATAAGGTATAAGGCCCCATTCACACGACCGTATGAATGGGGCCGTATCTATCCGCAAAAATGCGGGAATAGATGCGGCCCCATTCACCTCTATGGGGCCGGGAGCCGCGGCGCGGAGCTAGCTAGCTCTTTTGAAGCATGTCGTATACTTGTCCGTGCGCACGGACAAGTATAGGGATTTTCAATGGGGCCGCACGGCGTGTGTTCCGAGCGCTGCGGAACACATGCCGGGCGGGCCCCGTATATTTGCGGGTCCGCAGTAATGCAGGCCCGTAAATATACGGTCGTGTGAATGGGGCCTAAGGGAAAGATCTGCATCAGTTTTGTGTTTTGACCCACTCCTGGTTTTGACTAGTATTCACGGATGGAAATCACTGCTGATTTTGTTGCAGAATTTCCCGCGACAGAAAATCAGTTCCATTCACCTGAATGGGGCTTGCAGAAATCCATGTGCTTGCCACCAAATTGATATGAATGGAACTGATTTTCAGTCATGGAAAATTCTGCAACAACATCTGCAGCGTGTGACGGCATCCCTACTAAGACTGGCTTTTTACACAGTCTTAGGTCTCATGCACACGACTGTATGTATTTTGCGGTCCGCAAAAAATACGGATGACGTCCATGTGCATTCTGTATTTTCCGGAAAGGAACAGCTGGCCCCTAATAGAACAGTACTATCCTTTTCCGTAATGCAGACAATATTAGGACATGTTCTATTTTTTTGTGGAACAGGAATACGGACATACGGAAACGGAATGCACATGGAATAGCTTCCGTTTTTTTTTGCGGACCCATTGAAATGAATGGTTCCGTATATGGTCCGCAAAAAAACGGAACGGACACGGAAAGAAAATAAGTTTGTGTGCATGAGGCCTTAGGTTCCTCCTTGTGCTGCCGTTAGATTCATCCAGGTGTAAATATTAGTAAGTTTGCCGAGGATGGAGTAATAGCCCCCGATGTGCCCCTGCCCTCGTCACTCCCAACTGGCAGACACTGTAAGACAGGCTGTGCAACCAAATATTGTTAAAAAAAGGGACTTGAAACTATTTTACACCTAACCTACCTTAGTAAATATGCCCCATTGACTGAACACTGACTGTGTGAATAAGGGCTCATGCACACAAATGTATTTTTTTTTCCCCACGTCCATTCCAATTTTTTTTTAGCCTGTGGCCGCAAAAAGAAAAAATGGAAATGACCCAGTGTGCATTCCGTGTCAGTATGTCCGCATGACCGTTCTACAAAAAAATAGAACATTTCCTACTATTGTCAGGATAGGACTGGTCTATTAGGGGCCGGTCGTTCTGTTCCACAAAATGCGGAATGCACACGGCCGGTATCTATGTTTTGCGGATCCGCAACAACAGTTGTGAGCATGAGCCCTAAGGCTGGGGCAAAGTGACGATCTGTTGTGCTGAAATGAATGGGGTTGCAGTGCAACTCACAAGTTGCCACGACCTCAGAATCACAAAACATCCAGTAATGTTGGATTTTTTAGCGCTTAAAGGGGTTGTCCCATCATAGACAATGGGGGTATATCGCTCGGATATCCCCCCATTGTCTAATGGATGCAGGTCCGACTTCCATTCATTTTAATGGTGCCGCCGAAAATAGCCAAGCACTGGCTCAACTATTTCCGCCTGCCCCATAGAAATGAATGGAAGCAGGGGCCACGCATGCGCGGTGCACTCCCATTCACTTCTATGGGAGCAGCTGGGAGCAGTGCTTGGTGGTGGACAGAGGTCATCCAGCCACAGCTCTCCCTGCTCCATTCTCCTTGTAGGTGCGGGTCCCAGAGGTGGGACCTGCACCTATCAGACAATGCGGGCATATCCTAGCAATATGCCCCCATTGTACGTGATGGGAATAACCCTTTAACATCACAGCAGCTTGCTAATTACACTTCAACCCCATTCATTTCAATAGCTGCACTGCTACACAGCGATCTTTGGTCCTGCGACGGGAGTCTTGGCCAAGTTCATCATCAGGAGCCCAAGCCTGGGGTTGCCGCACTGGAATAACTGGGATTACAACTCTCAGATCAGCTGCTGCCACTTATGTTCTGCAGTTCGCTGTCTATATGCCATGCGTTAATTGGATACATATTACCAGGATATTTATGTAGTAAATATAAATCAGAACAGATGGTGCGATGCACCAGGACTTTCTCATGTCTGCTCTCTGAAACCTATGAGATTTTATCTGACATGTAGGCTTCATGCATTAACTAGATGCATTTGCTGTAGACATCCGTGCGGCTGGCTGGGCATGTATCTGTACATCTATATACTATGTATATACTATATGGAATATAATATGCATAATATAGATTCTGTCGCCCACTGCTGAGTAATCTGTATAGATGAGCTGCCAAATGGAGTGGGGCTTCAATGGGGCTGAGCTGCGCCTAGACCACGTGACCGATGAATGTGTTGTCATTGGCCTAGGCAAAGCTGCAAGGAGGCCATGGCACTGCTGCGAAGGCCAGTGCCTTCTCAGACAACTGATCAGCCGATCAGATACTGATGACCTATCCTGAGGATAGCTCATCAGTTAAAAAATCTCAGAAAAACCCTTTTAAATGACAATTAAGGTCATTTTACATGGTCCAAGGATGGGACAGTTCAGAGTACGTATGATATTCAGGGGCAGTTTGGCCATAGACCCTACAGGGAATTTTCCAGGTGGGCTGATGCCCCTATGGCCACCATAGCCCTCCTCACTGCTGCTGGCCAGATACATACTACTAGGGCAGTGGTGGCGAACCTATGGCACCGGTGACAGAGGCGGCACTCAGAGCCCTCTCTGTGGGCACCTTCACCCTCGAAAAAGTCTATGGTGTTTCAATATGCTTTAGACTGGTCCTGCCATTCATTAGCGCAGGACACACTATTAACAGCACAGGCAACACATTGAATGTATGCAGGCTATTATAGCTAAATGATATAGCCAAGTACATGGAATATATACTATGTTGGTATTCAGGTTAACTTGCCATGTTGGCACTTTGCGATAAATAAGAGGGGGTTTTGGGTTGCACTTTGGGCACTTGGTCTCTAAAGGTTCAACATCACTGTACTAGGGGAACAATAGGGCTGAAGATAGGGCTGGCCTTGTGTTGTGGTCCACATCTTAGCTTCCAAGCACCCTGCTCCATATCCATATTAGAGACAATTGGATGAGGAGGACAAACATGGCAGCTATTGATGGCCACCACAGAGGGACAGCTTCTGGAGAGGTATTTTGAGCCGCATTTTGGTATTTCGTTCTGTGGGATGGTATTCTGAGTACCACCTTCTGTCGATTTGGACCCACCTACAATGTTGGGGCCACATTTTGTTTTTTTCCAGTCCACTTAAAGTTCCCAATACACCCCTGATGAGAATTATCTAGGCGCCAGGTGCTGCCGATCACAAACGCTCATCCATCAGATGATCACATTTTTTCACATGTTTTCCCATAGGCTTCTCTATAGGAAACAAAAAAATGGTAGAAAAAGTGGTGTGACTAAAAAAAACCATCCCAAAAAGTGTTGGTAAAAACTTTCCTCTTTTCATAGAAGAGGAAAAAAAGTAGTGTGGCAGCAGCCTATGTCTCTGTAAGGCTAGAGCTTCACAATGACATGGGTTGCGCTACAAAAAGGGTACCGCTACACTTTTTGTAATGACAGCCTATGGTGTCGCACTAAAATCCATGACGTATGTAGCTGTACCCTAAAGCACGGCATGACTGAGCTAAGGGCCACTACTGAGTGTGATATTGCGGCATTACATAGTTATTTTGTATCCTTCACCATTTTGATGCTCTTTTCTTGCTGTCAGTGAATGGAAATATTTGTGGTTTACATTCAAAGTGAAAACACATTAATGTTTTGTCGGAGTACGGTGTATTATAAAAGTGTAGAACTCTTCCCATTTATTTAGCATTTCTGACATATCCACAGGATATTTCTTAAGTGACTGATAGGTGGGGGATCTATCATTCTGTGACCTTTCTGCCTCTAGTAAATGTCCCGGAGCAGCTGTCAGTCACATATCACACTTGTCTTATCTTGTGGATATGCTAGTCATGTCTAAGATGGAAATATCCCTTTAAGCAGTAAATGACTCATATCGCCCTATAATGAATGTTGTATAGTCAGGTGAGACATCTGTGTGTTATAATGTGCCCCTGTAGTTGATGTGTGTACACAGATATCGTAGTTATAAACCCCCATTGAGATTTCCAGTAAATTTACTTTATATTATTTATTTGTGGAGGAACTTTTTAATAAAAAAAAAAGGCTATGCTTTTGCTGACTTTCGCTGACTTCTATGTCAGAAAATGTGGAACTAGTTCATCATAAATATGGCGTTCATTCTGAACATGTCAAAACTGGTGTAAAGTACAACTGGCTTAGTTGCCCATAGCAACCAATCAGATTCCACCTTTCATTTTCCAAAGGAGCTGTGAAAAATGAAAGGTGGAATCTGAGTGGTTGCTATGGGCAACTAAGCCAGTTTTCCTTTACACCAGTTTTAAAGGGGTTGTGTCATAAACTACTTTTCACCCTAAAGTTTATTTTATCAATTACTCTAGCTCCCGTTCCTTGGATTTTTAAAAAATTTGCCTGATTTGCAGTTTTCTCTTATTCCCCATGCATGAATCCTGTTTCCTGGTTTGTCTGACTATGACTGCTATCCCCTCATGTCTTAAGGCAGAGAGGTGTGTCCTGACATAAGCAGATCATGTGACACTAACCACACCCCTTGTTCCTAGCAATGAGGCTTCCTACGTCCTACATTACAAGCTCCATTGCAGGACATAACCAACAGCAACTGAATGTCAAAACATATTTTCCACAGGGTACAATAGTAGGTTAAAGGGGTTGTCCACTTTCTGGCTACTTGTGACCAATGTGTATGTAAATGACTATATCGCAATTACTAATGTAGCCATTGATGATATTTTGTGCCCTTTGCTTTGTTTCGTGAGCCAAGCCCTCTTGTTAGGTAAATCTTCTATGCTGTCCACACAGACGCCCTGTCCATAAGATGGCCGCTGATAAGGCAGTTTTGATAAATGGGGATATTTGGGGAAGTGATAGAAGAGCAATTTCTGTTGTGCAAGATACATTTATATTAGTGGCACAAGCCCTTTACTAAATCTCCCCCATTCTCTTCTTACACCAGATAACGGGCATAAATACATGGATAAATCTCCCCAAAATCCTCTGCTACCCTTCAGTCAGTCAGTGATAAAATTGACTGCCTGCAGCAACAATGGAGGGAGCTCAGTGCACAGGAATTTATACAGTTACCATTGAACTCATTGAAATCTGTACAGATCTCTTTTACTGAGCTCCCTGTAGTGGTGGCTTTAGGAAAATGTGGGTGATTTATGACAGGAAGCAGATGGAGGATCCCCTTACTGTGGCATGGTCTGCCTCCATGGTCAGCAGTGTCTATGTGGTGTCTACCTCAGGAGGGCAGTCATGGCTCATTCCCCTGTGCAGTAATGATCACATAGGTTGTTATACGTGATTATTTTCCATCCCTGATTATAATGAATTCAGTGCCCCTTGTTGACCCACATATCAGTCCATGGATTGACGTCTCAGCCAAGCGAACACGCTTCACAGTCACTTGCAATCAACAAACAGATAGTGAGTGTCTTCAATCAAGTTTATCACATCTCAGAAGACTCTGAAGGGCCCTTTACACTGACGATGTTCAGGCAGATTACCACTAATGAGCGTTCGTACAAATGCTCGTTAGCGATAATCTGCCGATGAACTAGCAAAACACTCATTCATGAGGTAATAGGATCGTTGGTACGGACACTTAAATCACCATTTGTGGGCCGCAGATCGTGCCGCCGGCAAGCAATGATTCTGTATGGGGATGAGCGATGGCATTAACGATCACTCCTCCCTATACTGTAGAGGGGATCATTACATGTAAATGCAGCTTTCTCCTTCATTGAGGAGCAGGAGATTTTTGGGAAGGAACGCTTCCTTTTCAACCAACAATGGCTTGCTACATCAGGCCATTTAAAGGCGCCTTGAGTTTTACGAGCTGTTTCCATATGAGGATGATCTGTGTTAATGACTTGGGCTGATCTTTATAGAGGTGTTTTGTGTCATAATCATGAGTAATGAAAACTATGTAGCTGTAAGCTAAAATACTCAGGAACAATATAGCTTTCGATTTGTGATATTTAAAGGGGCTGTATAAAGTTAGAAAAGCATGGCTGATTTCTTGATGAAACAGTGTCACACTCCTCTCTACATGTTGTGGAATTGCAGCTCAGATGAAGCAGAGTTGCAGTACCACACACAAGCTCTTGACTGGTGTGGCACTGTTTTTATAAAGGCTGACAAATGGTAAATTTAGTGGCACAACCTGGTGTCTTAAAGGGAATGTCAACTTGTGAACACCATCAACATTCACACCTATCCATGCAACAGGTAAAGAGGTAGCAGTCGCTACCGGGGCAGAGCCTAAGGGGGCCCAAAGACCCTTGTGGTGAATAAGAAGACACTGGTATTATAGAAAGTGCATGCTGGTCAAGTTACACCTCTGGCTGGAGGGAAGGGGTTAGCTCAAGAATTTGTCATACGGGGATGTGGTGTTGTTTCAATTTTTTGCCTCAGGCAACACGAAGGCTATGTGCTTCCCTTCCCATGGCCACAAAGCACTGAGGGAAGGCAGGCCCAAGCTGAACTCTTGCACCAGGGCCCATGAGCCTTTAGCTACGCCCCTGGGTCCATCGCAGGCCCTCTTCGAAGAGTATAGTCCCCCCAGAACCTTCCCAATCCCTCCGGGCCAGAAGGCTCCTGCAAGGGACTTGGACAAAATGGTGACCCCCAGCCAAAGCCGGGTGTACACCCAAATGGGCAACCCCTGTCTGTGCTCTGCCATCCACCCCGGGCATCACCCCAGGGTATCAGGTCTGCTACCAGGCTGGTCCCTCCCCGAGAGGGGAGACCATGGGGTTTGCAGGGGGGTGCAGAACCAAGATGGCCACCCCCCCAGACCTCTAGGGGGGTACCCAGAAGGGCGCCGTATCCCCTAAAAAGATCCTGTGACAAACAAACGTGGATAGTGAACGCACAGTGAAAACACAAAAAAAAAATAAAGTGAATGAGTGCCATGCCATGACGGCCCGGTCATTCAGCCGGAATTATAAAAATTGCTCATCTTTGTTCGGCAAGATAGAGCCAAAGCCGGGCGAAGAGAGGTGTGTGCTCAAATAGTGTGAAAGGAAGTGCAGATCAGCCAACACTTAATATACATCTTGCACATCAAAGTCATCCTGTCCCCAAATAGTCCCCCATCCTATTTATTGGAGAGGGTCTTAACAGTTGTGCCCCACTGATGTAAAGGGAGTCGGTCAGTAGTTCTGACCATGTTAAGCTGCTGACAGCACTAGGTAAGGAGAGCTGTGTAAACATACCTTTTGTGTAGCTTTTCTCATGAGGAGTAGTGAGAATATGATGTTTTATTCTGCCAGATTCTGCTCTTAAGTGCCCAGGAGGCATTAATCTGCATCACAGCCCCCCCCTACTGCCCTGAGTGACAGCTGTAACATACAACTAGGAGACCAGTATAGCTGTAACTGAGAGCAGAGGGGAGTCGCCGTGAAGCAGCTCAGTGCAGAGACCACTTCATAGTGAAGCCCCGCCTTGTGCACTTGAGAGAGCAGAATTTGGCAGAAAAAAACTTCATATTCAGACTTCATATTCAGAAAGTATGCTTGTACTGCTCTCCTCAGCCCCTAGTAGCAGTTTAGCTTGGTGAAAACTGCTGACAGACACCCTTTCATCATTAACCTCTTGAAATGCTAAAATCCTGGCCACCACAAGAGGGCTCTAAGGAGTTATAGTTATACAATGAATTCAGTAGGGCATAAGTTCCTTAGCTCCCCCTAGTGGTGGCTGCAAGCAACTTAAACTTTATCATTTAGCTCTAAGACTGTGATGGGAAGCTGCTGATATGTAGCTCCAATGGCTATAAAGACATATTACAGTATTAATCAGCACAGATTCTTGGACCACTGTAATCACACAGGGTTAAAAGCTGGACATTTACTATAAACAGGAATCTCCATATTCCCCCTTTAATGGCAGTACAGTTACAGATTAACTCAGAAAAGAAGGTGGCTGTCAGGGGTCTTTATGATGTTGATCTAGTACAACTTCTAATACAGCAGGCTTTGCCTGCTCCGGGGATGAATGATCTAAGTACAATCACTATACAGATAGTGAGTCACGACTCTGGAATTACTGTGATGGGCTGTCTGGTCAAGTCTGTCTGGTCATTTTCTCCTTGTAGCAGATAGAATCCGACACAGTGAAAATGAAAGAATTTTTAGATGAGCTGAAGGCAGTAATGCCATTTAAAGCGGTATTCCCATCTTAGCCATTTATGGCCGAAAACAGACCCATCGTTTGCGCAGCCAGAGGTGGCTGGGGTTACGGAAACAACCAAGTGCGCTGTGTAAAAAAAAATCCACATTTAATCTTTTAATTAAAGCAAGTTTCCTTGATCATATACACCACCTTGAGATGTCCCTCAGAACGGAGATTGGTAATGGTGGACAGGAGATAGGAGCAGGTCCGCGAACCTATCTGATATTAGTGGCATGTCTAGGTCATACACCACCAATATCTGAGACTTGTTTATCTCATAACTTATCAACAAAGGATAAATTTGCCACAAATTATGGCAAAGCAGACTCAAAGGAAAACATAGTAGTGCAACATGCAAGTGAATCGGACTGAGCAATACCAGATACAGTCAATGGACAAGCACAACCTTATTTCAGTCTCAAACAACCCCTTCTTCCAGGATGCTAAACAAAGCTCTTTCTGCTAAACCCCAAGAGAGTTCCTTCAAGTTATAACACAATATGTTATCCTTCTCCATGGACATATTAAAGGGAATGTGTCATCAGAAAATAACTTGTTATTTAAATCAAGCTTTCATGTTAAAGGTATTTTTAAAGAATTTTTGGTGGTTATAATTAATTTTCCATGTCAATATTTAAAAACCAAACAAACACAAGACCCTGTAGTTTTCCTACTAATTAGGAGCCACTTCTTGGTCTGTACAGATCACTTTACTGCAGTTACCTGCTTATGATTACAGGCAGGATTAGAATGACAGGCATCACCTATGTATATATACATAGATAATAAAGATGAGTGAAGTTCTCAAAAATTAGATTCTGCTGCTTCGCCAAATTTTATTCAAGCGCATTTCTTTGTAAATAGCGGGTGCAATGACAAGGAGCGGCGATTGTGCTGTCCCCCGTCATCAAACCCTTCAGATGTCGCGTTCATCACTGATCACTGCACCTGAGATGTACATTAAGGCCTTTCAGGGGTCCATCAACAAAAAAAAATAAATCATAGTTACCTCATCCATTTGAGTGTGAAGAGGCCACAGCGGCCACCTTTCTTGAAGATCTGGCGCAAAATCTCGCGCGGCGCATGATGACGTAATCACATTGCCCGGCATCTTCAAGCAGGGAAAATTGATTCGTTACCAAGAAGCACGAGGAAATTCGGCTTCAAGGTGAATTTAATTTTTCCTGAAATTCGGATCGAGGTCCACTTCGCGAACTTCGATTTGCTCAACACTAATAGATAACACAGTATCAACCGTTCACAATAGAAGATATCACAGCTTCTCTACTCCCTCCTGACCTTTGCACAGGTCACACAGTATATCTAGAAAACTTTCCCATAGGAGTTAATGAGGTCCCCTCCTGACCATTGTGTCTATAGGCCAGGCAAGATGGCTGCCTCCATAATCATGTGTGGAGAATAAAAGAAAAAAATCTACAATCAGAAAAACAGGTTATTAAAAAGGATATATTTCACTATGTAGTTTTAACTGGAAGATAGATAGATAGATAGATAGATAGATAGATAGATAGATAGATAGTCATAGGAATTTAGTCTTCGTTCATATCACGGTTTTGCTTTCAGTTTTTCTGATCTGTTTCTTGTTTTTTCTCTTATTCTGATACATCAGAAGAATGGAAAACAAAACAGTAATGTGAACAAAGCATTAATTGAATAAAATACAAGTTATACTTTTCCCATAAAACCATATATATCAATCTGCTCAGCTCTTCCTGCTCTATATTATACTGCCTGCACCTCAGACACCAAGTTTAATGTGAAAGGTTCCCTTTAAACTAGAAACTAGTTCTTGGATTTAATTACTGGCCAAATCTTGAGGTTTTCCTCCAGTGGGATTGGAGCTACTAATGCAGTCTTTGCCATCATTAATGTCTTCAAGAAGACCACATTACAATTAGCTTTCTCCAGAAAGACAAATGGCTACCTTGTGTCATCCTGAAGATTATAAATGATAATGACCCGCAGTATAAAATCTAAGATGACATTATAACATTGTTCTTGTTTCCTCCAAGATCCATTATCAACATGGAATCTTTTCACATTTGTCCACATTCAAACAGTGTGAGCTATTAAAAAGCTATTAACCATTAAAAAGATGGGTTTTCAGTAGAATACGTCATTACTTACGAAGCTCTGAGTAAACACTGGGGACCAGGGTTGCCAACCGTCCAGAAATTTTTGGACAGTCCATAAAAATAGGTGACTTTTTTCTAGTATCCATGAAAAAAATAGATGTGTCTGTGATTTTTTTGAGGCTGCTGGTACTTGACTAGATTATTTTGTTGGTAATTATCATCATTTTACAGCTCATAGTAATTGCTGATAATGAGTTCTTATCAGTATATTGAGCTGTAGACATGGATTACTTATAATCTTCATCATTTATTATGGTTTTCCAATGTGTCTGTAAAAAATGTCCGGCCGTGATTTTGGGATAAGTTGTCCAGAAAAAGAAAAATTCTGGTTGGCAACCCTGCTCGGGACCCTCAACAATCCTGAGGATGAAAGGGCAGCAGCTCTGGTTTAGTGGTACTCCCATCCACTCGGCCGTTCAGGGTAATGCCCCTTTCACTTCAGCCAGAGCTGCAGCCCCCTCAGATTCAGGATTGATGACAGTTCCTGAGATTGGGGGCCACTGGTCAAAAACCATGAGCCGGTCTTAGGGAGGTGCCATGAGAATACTCCTTTAATCTCCATTTTCACATATTTGGGACATACTTCGGATATATTTGGCATTGTACAGAAACAGAAAATTGCTCTATTCCAGCCCCCATTTACTTGATTATTGTTTCTGTTTTGTTTGTTTTTTTGTTTGTTTTTTTCATTATATTTCAGTTCTGCCCTGAAAACGAGTGCAAGATTATCTATATTTCTGGATTTTCAGGTGCCCGATTAAGGTGCAGTGTGGAATGATATAACTCCAATCATAAGAAATCATCCCCTGGGAAATTATTATGCGGATCTGTGCTGGAAGAAAGTGAAAGATTATCACACATTCCAGATTTTCAAATTAAGAAAATCATAGCTGTAGTTTACTTTTAAAAATTATTTTCATGAAGTCAAAAGGGAAAATATTAGAGTTGAGCGAACGTGCTCGTAACAAGCACTGTACTGCTCGGATCCCCTGCGCTCACATGGGCGCAGGCATCCGGATCCGTCGGGTGAGGAGGACGGATACGGATGGCTGCGCCCATGCGAGTGCAGGGGATCCGAGCAGTACAGTGCTCGTTACGAGCATGTTCGCTCAACTCTAGAAAATATGTTTTCTATGTAAACTCCACTGACAATTACAGACTTTACCGACAGTGCTACCAAAAAACACCATCAGAGTGGCTCCCATTACGGTGCCAGCATAGTGCATCATAAGGAATAGGGTCAGTAAATTGCCACAGGTAACAAATACTAAGACCCCTGATAAATTCTGCATCAGACAATATAGAATTAATAGATAACATTTTGGCTTCTTGTGGCCACCACAAGAGGGAGCGCAACACATACATAAGTATTTACAGCTTCAATGGAAGCAATATAAACACTATAGTAGCAAGCTTCCCCTGGTGGTAGATGCTAGCAGGATTTGCCTTCTTTGGGTTCTCCCTCAGTTTGGAGACTATTGGGCTAGTAGAGTAGTAAGCAGGTGTAATACATACATATATTTACTATATATACATTTTATTTTTATATCTTTTTTAGGTCGCACAATTTTATATCTAATTAGAATTGTACGACCCCAGGCAAAATAGCTTAAACAAAAATTTAACCTTAAATCTTTCTTTGCTATTCTAGTAGAAGATACTTTTCCATTGTGCTGTTGCTAGGCAACGTAACCTCTGCGGCAACTATAGAGACCAGCTACTCACACCTCCATCGCCCCCTCTGTCATGTGATCTGGAGACATAACACTTACTATTAATCAGTGAAGACCATTATTTAACTCTCAGGCACTTGAGACGCACATAAGACTTTAAGATTTTCTTATTCCCATACTTAATATGAGCTGTGCCAATATCAGTTGGTAGGAATGATATTTGCTCGCCATTCATTGTTTTGAAATGATCCTCATGATCCACATTCTGTTTTAGTCTTTACTTCTGTAGCTGCGATGAGGAATAGATGAGCACATAGCAACCACTGGAGTCAAGGAGGATTTCTCGGGGAGTTATTGTGCTCAGACACTGCTTGGTCTATTCATAGCATCAAGTATGAAATGATCTATAAATAGAACAAGTGGAAATATTTATAGTATAGTGTATATATATATAATATGTCTCGAGAGGCTGTGAAGTTTGTGAACTGTTCCTCTGCTATTGTGGTAAAAGTGTATTCTGAGTGGACAAATGGCATCATTGTGAATAAGCCACGTGGAAACTGTGGAGCAACATGTGTCTTTGATGTGAGAGGTGAACATCTGGTATGAAGGTGGACAAGGGCGGACCGACATGCTACAGTGGAACAGCTCACCGCCGAAATGAATCAGGGGGCTACCAGACATTTGTGTAAAATAACAGTGAACCCTACTGAGTATGAGGCTCTGAAGCAGACGGATGGTTACTGCACCTCTGCTAAGGAAGTTGCATCAGTAGAAAAGGCATCAATTTTGCAGCAGTATCAGAATTGGACCCTTACTGATTAGTAAAAGGTTGCCTTCTACGACGAGTCACGTTTTCTGCTTCATCGAATGGATGGACGTTGGCATGTCACACGAGAAACATCAGAGAACAAACACCATGCTACCATTATTGGAAGAACACAAGCTGGTGGTGGAAGCATTATGGTCTGGGGAATGTTTTCATGGCATTTTCTGGGCCTGCTCATCCATGTTGAAGGCACTCTCAACTGATTTAGATATGAATCCATCTGTGTAGATTACATATACCCGTACATGCTGATTGTCTTCCCTGGGATGGATGGGATATTTCATTAAGACAATGCGACATGTCACATGGCTAGAAATGTCCGACATTGGTTGGAAGAGCAAGAACCAGACTTCTAAGTACAGACCTGGACCACTAATTCCTCAGACTTGAACCCAACTGAGCATCTCTGGAACCACCTCAATCATTGCGTTCGCTCTATGGATCCTCCACCATGAACCCGCCAGAAGCTGTGGGATGCAATGCAGTCAGCATGTCTTCAGATACCTGTGAAAACCTTCTAGGACCACCCCGACGGTCTAGCTGCCAGTTACTCTGAATATTAGCTGGTGGTCATAATACTCTAAGCATGCCGCACAGTAACAATGCTTTCACAAATAGGAGTGTTAATAGTCTATTTTTATCAGTGAATAAAATGCAGAGTGAATGAAGAAAAGAGAAATCAACTCAGTATTTGGTGTGACCACCATTTGCCTTCAAAACACCATCAATTCTTCTAGGTCGACTTTGTTCAGCGACCCGCAGAAGGAGGATGGGAGTAGTAGTGGCTTTGATGATGGTACTGATGAGAAGTACTCAAAGTTCACAGTAGTAATCTTTCTCCAGCGTTCCATTGAGGCAGTGCAGTGACTGGAGGGCACACCCTTTCTTCCCTCTGGACGCACCCTAGTATTAGGGCTCCTGCCTGGTTTGGATGGGTGCAAGGCAGGAGTGTGCAGCCTCACCCCTTTAAGGGCCGCCATCCACCATTAGCCTTCAGTGCTGTTATGTACTGTTGTTCCGGATGCATCAGTTTACACTTGGTGGCAGTAAATTGTCATGAAGTTGTCACACTGTCTTCTCCTCTAATTCACTGATATTATGTGTCATTTCAGCTAAAAGAGAGAAAAGAAATAGTGTGAGTGTATTTCGCAGCCAGCTTGATGGCGGCTGGAGCCAGACGTATTAATCCATAACAGGATGTGCTGTGCGGACTCGGGAACTTGTCCCAATCGCCATTATTTTTTCTTCTTCTGTTAATTACTGCATTTGTGTAAGTGGCAATATTGTCAAGTGCTCAATCTGAATGCGGTACATGCAGCGTGATTAATGGACATGCTTATCTTCCTGGTGACTACTTTGTGGGTTTGTGTTTTTGACCTCATCTGTCCTTATTGAGCTAATGTATTACTAAAGGAGGCTGAGGCGGACATGTTGTGGTTCTTTTGATGCTGTAGCTGAAGATATCCTGAAGTTACAGGTGTCTAAAATATATAAGCTACCTGTACAGTATATATTTCCAGAGCAAAAATAAAAAAAAAAGCTGAGCTCTGATTGGTTGCAAAAACGCCAGTTTTTCCATGATATAGCTTCAAATTAACAAGCACATTATTTTCCACTAATGGAATCAAATGTAATCTGTGGGGAACCTGGAAGCAAGTGTTCAGTTTCCCTGCAGCACCTCCACAGGGAAGATGAAGTATTACACATTGCCCATTGAAATGAGTTTGAGAAGCTTCTTGTAGCTGCTCCTCCTTAAAGGGGTTGTCTCACTTCAGCAAATAGCATTTATCATCTAGACAAAGTTGATACAAGCTACTTACTAATGTATTGTGATTGTCCATATTGCTTCCTTTGCTGGCTTCATTCATTTTTCCATCACATTATACACTGCTCGTTTCCAGATACAAGGAGGCCAGGACGATAGCTGATGTGCATGCATGCCTATCAGCACTCCCACTTTCCCACCGACCACAGAGGCCAGTGCTTTTTCCCATAGTGTGCAAGCAAGGCCACCATTGCTGGATCACAGGGTGGTGATAACCCCTGGATAAGCAGTGTATAATGTAAAAAATGAATCAAGCCAGCAAAGGAGGCAATATGGATAATAACAATACATTAGTAGGTGCCTTGTATTAACTTGATATATATGCTAAATGCCTTTTTGCAGTGAGACAACCCCTTTAAGGTAGAATTCCCTAAAAGGTGATATAAAGATAGGTTTTCTAAACCAGACAATAGCTTTAAGTAGTTTAGTAATCTGTTCAGTTTTTTTTTTAGCTATAAAGTTTTAGTTTAACAAAAATCATTGCCCACCAGAGGTTGTCATATTGATTGTCAAAGATTCTTAACAAAAAATATAACTGGTTACAAAGTAATAGATCCCTCATCTCAGCTTAGCTATGCGGAGTTGTCAGCCATTTCCAGCAGCTATACAGCTATCATTAGTCCCAAAGTCACATAGGTTTTAGAGAAATTAATAGTCCCTATTATGTTCTTCCCCTGGCCTTTATTCTTTCCATAGCTCCCTCCATTAGGTTCCTCACTGATTTAATCTCAGGTTATTTATCACTGGTGGCCCAGGAGGCGGGACAGGCTGAGTGGAAGATCAGGGTCTATTTTTGGTTGTCCATTGCATAGCCTTTGCTTTGAGGGCAGCAATGTAAAAACACATTGGGTATGTGGAAGTTCTTATTTGACTGGACCCTCACTTAGGAGCCCCACTCCCACATTGTATGCATGTCTAAAGTTGACCATATAGATCAGTTTATCAGCTAAAAGACATCTTGTCTGACGTTTGCATTAACAAAGGCGATAAAGGCTCCATAGCACAGATGAAACAAAGCACCAATTATGGTGCCTAATGTGGCCACCCAGTACAGAAGAATCTTATGTTTATGTCCGCCTTCATCCACATTTTTGAACTAGAATTGACTACCCCATTATTCCTTCAGTAGATGGTTCATCCAGACCAGGAATGGAACTGGCTATGGACCTCTTAACTCCAAGGTTCTCATAGCAGCTGCATTGGTAGCCTGTATGGCATGTTACTTTTATGAAAAGAGGCAAATGAGTGACACTACTGGAGCCACATACCTCAGACATAACAATAGTATCAGACTGAATGGAATTCAACTTATTTGGCCTAATGGAAAATGTCATTTATGGGTAAGGTCTAATAAAGGAATTTTACGGGAGTTCGAAATACATGGTCTATCAATATCTAATTAGTGACCCCCAGCACCCCCTCTCGCCCCAGCTGCGGCCTCCAAGCACAGCACTGTACATTGTATAGTGGCTGTACTTGGTACTGCAGCCCAGGCCCGTTCACTTTAATGGGATTCACCTATCCTGATGATAGGGCACAAGCCCAGACTGGGAATTTAAAGTGTCCGTGGAAAAAATGCTAAAAGTGGCCCCGTTAATTGATGGAAGGCAGGGCCAGCAATACCCTATTGTGACACATTATACCACCCCAACAGAGCCAAATACCACAGTTCATCACAAAATACTGCCAGCAGCACAAAATACATCCTCAAAAACTTCCACTAGGAGGCTGTGACGAGGGCTCAGGCGGCCCCCTGGGGATCGGCCCACCGGGAAATTTTCCTGTAAGGTCTATGGACAATCGGCTCCATAAACTCTTGGAAAATCTGCAGAGATCTGCAGGTTTAGGGCTCATGCACATGAACTTATTTTCTTTCCGTGTCCATTCCGGGTTTTTTGCAGACCGTATGCAGAACCATTCATTTCAATGGGTCCGCGAAAAAAACGGAAGGTTCTCCATGTGCATTCCATTTCTGTATGTCCGTATTTCCGTTCCGCAAAAAAATAGAACATGTCCTATTATTGTCTGCATTACGGACAAGGATAGGACTGCTCTATTAGGGGCCAGCTGTTCCATTCTGCAAAATACGGAATGCACACGGATGTCATCCGTATTTTCTGCGGATCCGTTTTTGCAGATCCGTTTTTTCATACGGTCGTGTGCATGAGGCCTTAGATGGAGAAATTAGATTCTGTGCCCCTCTGTCGGTAGACCCTATGTGGTACAGTCTCTGCAGAATACATCTATGTAGGTAAAAAGTTATTAGGTGAACTTTTCAGCACTTATTTTTTTCTTGAGGAAACACGTCTTCCTGCCCACTGACAAAAAGCATAATAAATCCATTATTTCTCAAGGTGATGTATTGAGCGTGTTAAAATACATTATTCAGAATCCTGTTCTCATATAGGGAGATAGACATTCAATCTTTTTCTCATTTGGAGCAGCATGTGGGCTGTATAAATTCTTAATCAGAATCATATTATATTAAGCGGCCCGGATAGCGTTAGATCCACTTTATGCGCCGCTATTATTAGAGACGAAGGTACTGAATCATTTATTTCTCACGTCTGATAAGACAGGCACCTCAAGAAATAGTTTTTGAAAAAAATAAAAACTTCCTCCAGATAAAAACTTCCCTTTTCCTCATTCTTAGGAGCCGATGCTATACAATGTAATAATATTATTTTGGAAATCTGTTTTAATAATTACAGTCATTTTAATAATTATGTTGATGAAGTTATATAATTTTAATTATTTGTTAGTCTTTTTTTTCCCTGTGTTTGTCACGGCAGCTGCAAACCATGAGGGGTGGTCCGGGAATTACAAGGACACAAATTTGCTGTTATTTTCTGTTATCATTCATGTTCTGTAAATGAATTAGTGACTGGAAGTCCCCATGTACATTCATTACATTACATGTAGGAGCATATGAATAGTTTTGATCGCTAGGAGTCTGAGTCTTGAGACCCCCTCCGATCGCTAGAATGAGGAGAGAGAAACAGTCACATAGCGCACTCTCTCTCCTCGCTGTAAAGGACGGGATTGAGATGGGCCCATAGACTCTCAAATTCAGAAGAGAGTGTAATATACGAGCGCTTCTCTCTCCTAGTTCTATGGATCGGTGGGGGTCTCAGCTTCGGGTCTCCAACCAATCAAAACGATTGATCAAAACATTTTTGGAAACTCAGTGACCCTTTAATTTTATAATGCTGCAGTTCTATGAGCTAAGATATTGATATCCTATCCTCAGGATAGGTCATCAATATCTGATTGTTGGGGGTCAGACTTCCAGAACTCCTGCCGATCAGCTGTTTGAGGAGGCACAGCACTACAGTAAGCACTGCAGCCTCTTACTAGGCCAGGGATGTCGCATTCATTGGTCACATGGCCTAGGCGCAGCTTAGTCCCATTCAAGTGTATGGGGCTGAGCTGCAATACCAAATACTGCCACTATATACCAAAAGGCGCTGTGCTTGTGCCGCAGTGCTTGCAGAAATTCCACATCCTCTATTACATGCTGATCAGTGGGGGTGCTGGGTGTCGAAACCTCATCAATATCTTACTCCCAGAAAATTCCTTTAAAGGGGGCATACAGATAAGATTTCTTAGCTCACAGTTTGTCGTGGTTTATACCACTGTAGCAGTGATGTCAGTGAGGTCAACATACCTGATGGGAGCTTTTGAAGAACCCACAGGCATATTATTTCTATAGCTATACAAAGATAAGTGACTTCCAAATACAATTGGCGCCGCTTTTCTTTTGTATGAAAAAATAAGGCTACTTTCACATCTGCGTTTTTGCTGGATCCAGCAGAGATCAGCAAAAAAACTTCCGTTAGGATAATACAACCGGATCTGTTTTTGTGTCCAATAAAACAGATCGGGCACCATTGACTTACATTGTGTTTCATGCCGGATCCGTCTTGCTCCGCATCCCATCACACATGTTATCTTTTAAAGGAGCTTTTCAGTATTACATGTTATTAATTTGATGACCTGTCCTCAGATCAATGGGGATCCAACTCCAACTCCTGGCACCCCTTGAATGACATCACGTTCACCAGTCACATGGTTTATGTGCAGCTCAGTCCCATTCAAGTGAAAGAGTATGGACTGCACTACAAGCACAGCCCCAGTACAATGTATGGTGCTGTGCTTGCAAGAAGGTCTCGATGCTCAATGGAGTGCTGCTGCCCACTGGTCTGATATTGATGACCTATCCTTAGGTAGGTCATCAATACTGTACTCCCAGAAAAATCTTTTAAATCTAGGTCTATGCAGGGGATTTTATGTATTATAGCAGTGACCTATTCAGCGGCGCTTTACAGACATTACGCTGATCTCAATGGGGCTCACAAGTTCCCTATCAGTATGTCTTGGAGTGTGGGAGGAAGCCCATGAAAACACGGGGAGAACATACAGACTCCATGCAGATGGTGTTCTTGGTCTGTAAAGATTAACTTCTGATCTCTATAAACATATATGAATAAATGAATCTACTGAGATTTTTTAATGGTGTTATAGTATTGAAATTGTGTGTCAGGATCCCTTTAAAGTGGAAGCGATCACGCCATTATAGAAAAAAATGGTTTTTTTTCTAGCGATGTGGGTGACCTGCCTTTCTTTCAGAACAGATCTGCTTGCTCAGAAAATCAATCATGTATGCCTCGCTGCACACTGCTCTCTCTCTCTCTGCAAATCTGCCTCGTATCCCAAGTCACTGAATAAAAACTTTTCTCGCTTCCCCATAGAGAACATTGTGCAACAAGCGGTAACACAAACATGCCGTCCTCATCACACATCACTTGTGGCTTATGCAATGTACAGCCTTTTGTATATTTTGCATTAACTCCTTGTGGTCAGAGGTTTTTTTTCTAAATCACAACATATCATTTCAGCTGCATACTTTTGCATTCTAGCAAAATTAAGTTTCCTGCCTTTGGCCCAACTGGAAACCACTGAATCACATTTTCCATGAACGATCTAATTGGAAACGTTTTGTTTCACATGCCTGACGTAAGGAGACCTTGTCTGCAGATGGATTTTATAGACTTGCATTTTTATCATAATTGCCCATTTTGGCCGCTCAGTACAGTGATGTGGATACTGTACTTTTTCCATGTATGGGATGCTGTTAAATTTGAATAGTTTGTGGCTTATATTTTCCGTTGCAACCTTTATTCTGGCACAGGGAATGCTATGGATTTATTCCATTTCTAGGCCCTTAGACATCCCTGACTCCAAGACAAATTCTCCAATTTGTAAAATCCCATGTATATAAATATATAAATTCTATAAATTCTATAATTAATAAAAGGAGTGTAGCGTTACTTGTGTATACTGACCATTAGGCTTCATTCACACGTCCGTATTTTTCTTTTCCAGATTTTTGGTCCGTTTTTTGCGGATCCGCGTTTCCGCAAAAACCTTTCGTTTTTACCAATTGTACATCCGCATCCGTTCCATTTTTCCGTAAAAAAAAGGAAGGAGAAATATATGTTGGTAAGGTATTTCTTTCTATTTCCTGGAAACGGATCCGCAATTGCGGATGATATGTGGATGACATATTGATGCATTCTGCATATCTTCCGCATTTTTGGCGGACCCATTGACTATAATGGGACCACGGACCGCATATGCGAACAAAAGTAGGACAAGCTCTATCTTATTTGCGGATCCACATAACGGAACGGAACAGAACAACAGATGCGGACAGTATACGGAGTGCTGTCTGCATTTTTTCAGGACCCATTGATATTAACGGATCCGCATCCTATCCACATGATTTGCGGATAGGATGCGGATCGGATCAGGAAAGAAAAACAGGACGTGTGAGTGGACCCTTAGAGTCCTACATCAAGGAGAAAAAGCCCCATTGAAAAAAAATTAAAATGTCTCTGTTCATGGCACCAAACTATCCATGCCAAAATAGTAGGTTCTGGGACTGTTTACCCTCTCTTGTGGAAAAGAAGTGTTGTCCATGACACCTTAGACACTCCCCGCTTATTTATATTTACTATGACTATGTTGAGCTGTGGCCTCCTTCTCCATTCACCACATAGGCGATATATCTGCTATGTAAGCTTCCTACCATAAGGAACTATAAAACCAGGAAGGAACAGTGAAATCATTTGCAAACCAAACCTCCTATCATAGAAGGCTTTCTTCTTTCAAGGTCGGAGGGCCACGGAAATAAGACAGGTATCTGAGCTATTCATATAAAATATAGAGAGGAGGGCAGGACAGTGTTCTTTATGTGATCCAACACCACAGTGCCCACTATATTCTACAGTCAAGGGGTCTAAAGTTACCCATTAATGTAGCAGTCTTCACTTGGTCCAGACATGTGAAGTACTGACAGAGTGATAATGCTTTTTCAATTCTGCATCCAAGGTTGGTGGAGTGAATTTGTTTGGTTTGTTCAGATAGTGAGAAAGACTCCACAAGGATTTCTGCATGACCAGTTGACTATAGGACCGGTCTGACCAAAGATCCTACAGGGAAATTTTATCAGGGGCCACCCAAACCCTTCTCATGGTCACCGGTAAGGTACATAATGATCTGATGTTCTCAGCATTAATTAATACTAGGAGCATCAGATACTAATGCCCCTGACCAACAGCTGCTCTCCTGAATACAACTGGACAGCAATAGTTGAATACTGTTGCAAAGGTGGAAATATTTTGTGCTACACTGTGCTATCTGGTGCTGCACTATGCTATTGCTGGCCATGTCTACTTCTGTTGTCCCTGCCTACGTCTATGTTATTGCTGGCCCTGCCTACTTCTATTATTCCTGTCTACCTTCTATCAATTTGGACCCACCTACAACATGGGGCCACTTTTAGTTTTTTTTCCAGGGCCACTTTATTTTCCCACTCTGCCCCTGGCTGGCTATCTGGGGTATGGTGTATGGGGTGCTTCCAACCATCCCCGACAGATAATTTTGGAGGAAAGATGCATGGGACATGTTGAATTTCCTCGCCCAATCCTTTTATTTTCTGGCGAGATAAGCCATCACCAGAGCTGTCTGTCAGTAACTTGCTCCCCTCTCCCCAAGCTGAGCCCACAAGTGTAAGGAGAAGTTAGAACTCATGAGAAATAGCTTTCTTGTTCTGCCAAAGCTAATATAGGTGCAATGGAACCTTAACTACTGACATGATTTTCTTGGTCCCTCTAATTTAATAGGTGCTCAGTCACAATTCCATAAACAACTGAGGAACTTGTGCAAAATCAAAGTCTGTTGTGATCTTGGTGAATGCAGTAATTGAAGACCTCAGAATGTTGACTTATGAGGAGCAACCATCAGTTACAGTACAATGAGGGGAACATCCACCAGTGCATTAACAATGACAGAATTACTTTAACTTTCCATATCCATCTTGATCTGGTCATACATTTTCTTATTTTCTATCACCAATGGGTGCGGCACAGTACACAATGAATGGACCTCTTCAATATCCTGTTGATATACAAGATTGCTACATTCATCCAGTATCAAAGTTTCGGTGGTTCAGAGGTAGTATATATTAGGGATCCAGAGGGGGCCAAAAGGCCTCTACATTACCTAGGAGTCCACCGGTATTATAAATGACACATGGTACTGTAAGTTAGGACCATGTTACAGATTTTGCATTGAGCATCAAGTTATACCTATACATTCTGGGGCAAAACATTTTTGACATACCCATGTTAACATAACCATTTGTTGCATGCCCTAAGACTAAGAGTGAAATATTGGGATGCAGGGTCACATTTGGGTCATTAGCTCAGATTATATATTGGCCTCCACCAGTTCCAAATACTAGATTATAGACACCTCTTAGAAACCAAGGGTATTTCTTCCATTTAAACAAGGTGTTTAAAAGACTACTCCTGGTATGGAGATTTGTGTGATGCCAGAATGTGATTATTAAGATGTAAAGGTCACTTGACAGAAGTATCACTGCGCTCGGTTTATTTTTGTCTGTTGCTTTCTGAAGCCCACACTTTGGTGAATCATTGTTTTATTACATTCTGTATGTGGAGAAAAAGGTGTTCAGACTGATGTTCAGGGCTTAAGGCTTCAAGATGAAATATCTCTGTAAAAAGACATTTCAGATGCATAGTTACAGATCATTGTGAGAGGCTGAAGATTTCTAGGGCACTTGAAGATAAGAAATAGTGCTTTCCTACAAGTGAAACTCTGTGTCCTGAGAGGGAACTTCATCCCTGAGGACAGCAGCTGTTAGGTGCAGATAGGATGGAGCTGAATGAATGGCTGCTGATAGACATGTTTTACAGCACCGCATTCCTTCCTGGGTTTGACACTGCAGCCAAAAACATCCTTCTACCTGTACAGATCCATCTTCTTGATTCTAGGGCGTAGAAGCATATCAGAGTAGATATATATTTTCACCAGGAGGGTGAAATGGTATATCAGTTACATTCTTCCTCACAGTGAGCAGTATTATAGTCGTTATATTCTTCCTCACAGTGGAGCAGTATTATAGTAGTTATATTCTTGTACATGGGAGCAGTGTTATAATTCAGGGCTGGCCAACCTGAGGCTCTCCAGCTGTTGTAAAACTACAACTCCCACCATGCCCTGCTGTAGGATGATAGCTGTAGTCAGACTGGGCATGCTGGGAGTTGTAGTTTTGCAACAGCTGGAGAGCCGCAGGTTGGCCAGCCCTGTTATAGTTGTTATATTCTTGACATAGGGGCAGTATTATAGCAGTTATATTGTTATACATAGAAGCAGTATTATAGTAGTTATATTTTTGTACATAGGAGGCAGTATTATAGTAGTTATATTCTTGTACATGGGAGCAGTGTTATAGTTGTTATATTTTTGACATAGGGGCAGTATTATAGCAGTTATATTGTTATACATAGGAGCAGTATTATAGTAGTTATATTCTTGTACAAAGGAGCAGTATTATAGTAGTTATATTCTTGTACATAGGAGCAGTATTATAGTAGTTATATTCTTGTCCATAGAGGGCAGTATTATAGTAGTTATATTCTTGTACATAGGAGGCAGTATTATAATAGTTATATTCTTGTACTTGGGGAACAGTATTATAGTAGTAATATACATGTACATACAGAGCAGTATTATAATAATTATATGCTAATACATTGGGGACAGTATTATAGTAGTAATATTGTTGTATATCGGGACAGTAGAGCAGTGACAGTCTTGTACATGGGGCAGTATTATAGTAGTTATATTCTTGTGCATAGAGAGCAGTATTACAGCAGATATATTTTTGTACATAGGGACAGTATTATAGTAGTTATATTCTTGCAGTATTGTAGTAGCATAACAGCCCTAACTTTTTTTTGCATCAGGCAATTTTGCCATAGAAATCTGTAAGATTGTAATTTCTGTCAACTTTTATTATGGGTTGAATGAAGGAGAAAAAATTGCACCATTTTTATTTACGTAGTTTACAATAAATAATTTCACAATATTGTACTGGTTATTATTATTCCTGGAATACCAAATACTGTGTTGTGATATTTACTAGTAAGTATACAAAAACAGATTTATTGTAAAGGCTTTTGTTTCTTTTTTTAAAGTAACACTAACTTTGTAAATCATAAAAGAAAAAAGTTGTAAAGTAAAAAATCCACTTTTATTCCATAGCATTTAGTAAAAAATAATGGTTTCACAGGTCTAGATTGGGTTTGACCCCAGACCTTTTGTACAGCAGGCAGTAAACTTACTAGTCTAAAGGCAAAGGTGCAATTTACTGTACTTAAAAAGCTACAATGTAACTATTAATGAAATAGAATATGCAATACATTTGTGGTTCAAATCCCACGGAGACCTATAAAAATAATCTTTATAGTAAAAGTTATGGAAGAAAAATTTTTACTTTCCAGCTTGGTAAAAGTTACAACTTTCTGGAAAGTTATTGAAACATACTTAGAAATATCACATAACAGTATTTGGTACCTCTGTAATCATAATAATCAATAACAATATAGTGAACACATTATTCATGTTGATTAGTAAATGTTGCATATTTTTTTCTTTCATTTCATTAATAAAGTATGTATTTAATATTATGTGAGGGAAATAGAATTTTAAGCATAGAAAATTCATCCCTTTCAACATGGCAGGTCTGTAGTGTTATGGTAACTCTTCTGTCTGTCATACACAAGTTCTGGGGTTTAAAGTCAAATTATTTATTTAGTTAAAGTCTATGTGCTAGAAGAGGGCACATTCCCCAACCTATAGTGTAAGCCTATAGCTTTTATGAGACAAATATTATAAATACTTACAACACAGATCCAAAATGTAGGGTTGTGCCTGAAGCATAAATCTAATCTGGTTATTGTCATCAAAGTTGTTGAGACCTTAATGTCAATTGATCAAAATGAAACCATACACTATGATATAGCAATGATGCCTGCACCACCATATTATGTTAATATTCTCTCTACATATTTATATCTTACAGGTTGCCCAGATACAATGGACATATTGTTACTCTCCAGGTCAGATTACCAGTAGCCTAACAACTTGTACCAGAAGATGCATTTAACATTATTGCTGTTCTCCATTTCTGATCCACTACTGTCTTCTCCTAATGGTGCCTTCACCCTCCACCATGAATGATGAGCAGAGACTGCACAACAATGCGGTAGCCTGGCTTATATGTTCAGGGATCTCACTTTTAGCTAATGCCTGGGGGATTCTCAGTATAAGTGCCAAACAGAAGAAATGGAAGCCTTTGGAATTTCTAATCTGCACATTGGCCGGAACTCATATTCTTAATATGGCCATACCCATTACCATGTACTCAGTGGTCCAGCTAAGAAAACAGCACTCAGACTATGAGTGGAACGAAGGGGTCTGCAAAGTCTTTGTCTCTACGTTCTACACCTTAAGCCTTGTCACTTGCTTCTCCGTCACCTCTTTATCCTATCATCGTATGTGGATGGTACGCTGGCCGGTAAACTACAGGTAGGTCCCTGGAATCCTAGGAAAAGACCTACATTTCATGTGCTAATGAAGAAATATTTGGATATCTCCAAGACCATTTCCTATCAAGTAGTGTTGTTGAGCATTAGATGTAGAGACCTCTAGCCTAAAGCCACATGTTCCTGGAGATGTGTCAGTAATGTTGACCATACATAGCATAAAACTACATACTCATTATAATATGTCAAAGAAAGTGAGCATCACAATATCAATTCAAAAACAAAAGGGTGCTGCCCATGGGCACAAACACTTGCATTGAATTACAACAAAGAGCACTTCAAAAAGCAAAATGGCAGCACACCAAAAACCACATGATTAAATCACAAATTTTATTAATATCCAAAACATGATCGCAAAAATAGTTAAAATAGTTTCATAAGAGATGTACAAAAGATATATTTGCCTTTACCTCCCTCCTTCCACATCATATACCCCTAATAAGGTCCTAAAGTGCCAAACCAGTAAAGTGACCAATACATATAAAGTGCAAATAGTAAAAGAGAACGTGGCAACTTGAAAATCAACATCAATTAATGTCTATTGAAAATGGCAAATATCTGAAAAGAAAAATCTTTAAACAGACCCAAAAATGAGTGATGTATGAATAAACTACAAAATATTCAACAAGATAATTTGAGTGAAAAAAGAGTCTCACATATCAGTTTATCAGTTGTCGTGGAAGGACCAGAGTCCCACCTTTATTGCTGCTTCTGTGGCTTGTCATAATTCACAAATTTTTGTGTCGTTTTTTTTTTTCAGATATTTGCCATTTTCAATAGACATTCATTTATGTCATTTCAGAGTTACCACATTCACTTTGGCTTTTTGCAGGTTATATGCACCGGTCACTTTGCTGGTTAGGCACTTTGTCTCACTTAGATATAGGAGGCTACTCCTCCTCTATGAGGCCACTCCCCCTCTGTGTGGCGACTCAAACTGTATGAGGCCACTCCTCCTCTATGAAGCCACTCCCCCTGTGTGCGGCAACTCAAACTCTATGAGGCTACTCCTTCCATATGAGTCCTCTCCTCTGCCAATTGCATCGGGGCTCTAAAGAAAAGAAGACTCTAGATTTATAAACAGCACTGTTTATAATAAGTCGGCATAAAAACATTATAATTAAGAACAGATTGTTCCCTTTTGATGATTCTTCTATTTCATATTGATTTTTGGCCCATAATGTGAGAATGATTAAATTACCCCATAAATTAAAATGGGGCGGCCAGTGATAAATATTCATTGATCTGGACCTTGTGCCGTGGCTGTCATTAGCCCATGAGTAATTACATGTCATCAGTGTCTGAGTTTATATTTGTTTTTGGAAGGACAATATTATGTTCCAGCTTTATGTTCGGATAATGTGGAAAGTCTAGATTAGGAATATGAGCCTCGCCGCACATATACAATTTCTCTATTGATTGTTCCAGGGGAATTATTAATGTTCTGTGGGTTACAACAAATAGTATATTAATGAATGTTCCGGTCATTTTATTAATAGTTACTATCACAGATTCCCATTTGTAGTGGATTTACATCTTTATGTATGAGCGCCAGTGACCTGGAAAGCTTGTATTTTTTTCTCTGACCTTCAGATCTACAATAAATTCATGGCTCGATGCCTGAATATATTTTGTCCTTGAAAGTCGAGGGGAAATATATCAGGCGTGTATAGAAGTGTATAGGATTTTATCAGGAAAGATGAAATAAAAAGCAAACTGCAGAGATAGAGTAAGTCGCCCCCTGCAGGTAGATAGAGAATTACATAAGGAGTGAGGCCTTTTTCATTACATCTTGCCAAGATGTATAAGTACCGTATTTTTCGCTTTATAAGACGCACCGGATGATAAGACGCACCCCGGATTTTAGAGTAGGAAAATAAGAAAAATATTTTTTATCAGATCATCATATCAGACCTCCCAAAAATATCAGAACATCACATAACACCCCTATATCAGCCCTCCATGTCAGATCCCCATCAGTCCACCATGTCAGACCCCCATCAGACCTCAGATCAGCCTTTTCAGACCCCCATCAGCCCTTTCAGACCCCTATCAGACCTCAGATCAGCCCTTTCAGACCCCCATCAGACCTCAGATCAGCCCTTTTTAGATCCCCATCAGCCCTTTCAGACCCCCATCAGACTAAAACAAAAAACTGTTACGCTTACCTCTCCTGCACCACGGCTCCTCTTCATCTCCGGCAAGTCGCGCTCCTCTGTCTTTTCCAGCAAGCGCTGCACTGTCACCTGACTGTGTGCAGCGTCAGGTCATAGTGCGCGCACTACGTCCTGATGCTGTACGAGACAGGACAGTGCAGCGCCGGCAGGAGAAGACAAGGGAGCCCTGGCCCCAGCAAGAAGACCAGGGAGGGTAAGTATCTTTTCCACTCCCGGCACCTGATGTATTCTAGTGAGGGCTTCAATAATGAAAGTGTTCACTAGTATTTGCTTTATCAGACCCATGGCCATTTTCCCCCTACTTTTTGGGGAAAGAAAGCGCCCAAGTCTTATAAAGTGAAAAATAAGGTATATGAGTGGGTCTAGATATACCCCATGGACTTATTTTCACTCCTGTGTAAGAAAATACAGATTTTTTTTCTTACAAAAAATTGTTCTGCTTTTGGTTCCATATTGTATTTTTTTCCCTATTGCACCTTATCTGACTTGTCTCTTTTTCATCTGTATGTGTTCCTTTTTTGCTAAGAGATATAACTTTATGCTGTTTTTGTAATTTTGCAGAAATATCCTAGTAAAAAAAACACTAGATAAAAACTGTGACAATATGAATCTGTTGGACCGTGCTATGTATTTAAATAAACACCATGCACTACAAATCTCACATGTAAAAATGGAAATGGATGTATGCCTCTTCAAATTTATCGAGAATATTCTTTCAATTAAAATGGAATTAAACGGATATTCCCATCTGGACACTGATAGGCAGCATATCCACAGTGTATATCACAGTGATAGCTAACCTCCGGCACTCCAGCTGTGGTGAAACTACAACTCCCAGCATGCTCCATTCATTTCTATGCAGTACTGAGAACAGCCAAGCAAGTGTACATCTTGGGATTCATAGTTTTACCACAGCTGGAGTGCCGGAGGTTAGCCATCACAGCTATAGCAGGTCCCAGGACCTATAGGACAATTATGGCATATGCCATATATGTCCAGATGGGACAACCCCTTTAATACAGACCTATAAGTGTGAAAGAACCCTAAGGCTGCTTTTAAATAGCAGTCTTTGACTGCATCATGTGAATGAACCCTTATACTGTGAGCTGTAGATGCCGCCTGATGGTTCATGGATGGGGTGCAATAATATAAGTATTTTTCATCTAAATATTTTTTATTAACAAAAAACAAACACCAAAGGAGCACAGTAGAAGAACTTCTGAACACCTATGTATGGTGTATGAGTGTCCCAGGGAAGTAGGTTGACAATTAAATTGGGGTTGCTAGGAGTCAGATCCCCATGAACATTAAAATCCTGGACAATCCCTTTAAATCGAAATGCAAAATGATGTCCATGAGTGAATATACCCTTTAAAGGGAATCTATCACCAGCGACTTCCCTATCCAACTGTCTGCATACACACATAGCTGTGCTTCACCTGAATAAAATGCTGTTTTTATTTTGATGATCCAAGGAATAATAATTTTTCTTAATATGCAAATTAGGCCTTTAGTGCACTAAGGGCATCACTTGTTCTTGTTGCACCAAAGTTCCACTCCTTTCTGTGGCTAGCCCCTCCGTGGCTGCTTTGCCACTGTCTGGCCCTGCTAATCAAAGCAGAGAGGGAGGGTCTGGTGGCCACAGAAAAGAGTGGAGTTTGGAGAACAATAGTGACGCCCTCATTGCACCAAAGGCCTAATTTGCATATTAAGAAAAAGTATCATTACAGGGGAATGGAGCCTCATATTAACAAAAGAAAAACAGCATTTTATTCAGGTGAAGCACAGCTCTCTGTCTGTGTAAACAGTTTGCTAGTGAAAGATTCCCTTTAATACTATCATTGCAGTTAAGAGACATATATACTGTTTAATCGTCATTTTTGCCTTTATTATCCTCAGGTTAAGCAATACAAAGAAGCAAGCAGTGCACACAGTGATGGGAATATGGATGGTATCATTCATTCTCTCCACCTTACCCGCCGTTGGATGGCACAATCCCACTCAAAGGTTTTATGCTGGAGACTGCCGCTTCATTGTTACAGAGATTGGGCTTGGCTTTGGGCTATGTTTCCTCTTATTGATCAGCGGCAGCGTGGTGGTGGGGGTCGTCTGCATTGGAATCTCCCTTTTTCAGACCTTTTCTATACAAACTGGACAAAACGTTGACAAACATAAATTCAACGTGCCCACTATCGTGGTCGAGGACGCTCATGGGAAACGACGGTCATCAATTGATGGATCAGAGCCCATTAAGACTTCACTGCAGATAACTTACCTGATATCTGGGATTGTATTTATATACGACTTCCTAATGGGGTTCCCTATATTGGTAAGTGCAGCCTTACTCTTGTACAGTATATGTTTTACCAGTTGGCAATGTCTATCTAAAGTGTTTGATGCTTATATTGAATCTGTAGGTTGGCATAGGAAGTGGCACCAATGAGGTCAGTTGATGTGTGGATATCAGGACTGCCCTCATCATAAGTAAGAAGTGTACATAGCTGCCAACAGTCCTGGGAAATGGCTGGAAAGCGAGTGGAAAGGGGGCAGATTTTTGGCAAATTTTTCACAAAGTGAATGGTTTGTGGCCGATTCCTGGGTATTTTCAGGGCAGTCCCAGGGGCAGGGTTTGAAAGACCTAAAGTGGCAACTATGTATTTATGTAGATACAAATGGATTTCCAATATGCGGACTCCATGAGCCATTTATAAGACTAATTAGCTAATGTGGGAGAATATATCTATGATATCTGAAAGTACAGTCTAAGGAAAACAGATCCATCCTCCATTGACTTTCAGCGGAGTTCATGACGATCCGTCTTATGTATGTTAAAGATAATATAACTGGATCCGTTCATAACGGATGCAGACGGTTGTATTATCAGTAACGGAAGGGTTTTTGCTGAATCCTGCCGGATCCTGCAAAAACTCTAGTGTGAAAGTAGTCTAAGAACCCTAAGTGTGGATTTGTTAATTGCGTATACCGTCTCCATCTTGGACTTCAGCCTAATCTCTTAATAAATGTGTCGCTTTTAATTAAGAGAAGGAGTCCAAGATGCAGATTCTATATGCAGAGGGGAATGTGAGGGGAGTGGTATGAACAGTAGAAGTTTTCACGATCCTCACAGTGGCTGGGTTTTCACCGTCCTCACTCCAAGGGCAGACAGAGTGGGGGCTGCAGATAGGAGTAGTACAGTAGTTGTTTCTTTCAAGCACATCCTCATCCTGGTTGGGGTCTCCTGGCTGATGGAAGGTGGGTTGTTCTTGGTGTTGTGGTGCCAGTAGAAGACAGAGAGGCAGGGGTGCAGCAGAACAAGGTAACAAGAGTCTTTACTGAAGTAAAAGGCTACCTAATACTTCCACACAGGATGGAGGCACAAATCTTAGTAAAACATTTACAAAAAGCTCAGGCTGAATCGTAAGTTACCTCCAGAGTTCCTTTGAGATACAATCCCTTACATAGCAATTTCTTACATAATATTCCAGCCAAGGGTTGCACTTAAATCCTATTTCCTCTGCAGTGTCTACAATTCCTAACTATGTGGTGCAGACGTTAAAATCAGTAATGTGAGCTGCCAAGTTGTATGTAAGGACATGCATTACCTTCACAGACTGAATCACGCACCCCCTCTTTCAACTGCCCCAAAGTCTCATCGGTTCTTCTACTGCTTACAATCTCAGGGGTTCACTGAAGTCTTCATGATCAAACAAGCTGGTGCTGACCTACAGAACTGGAAGTAGCACCGTTAGTAGTTTCTCAGGCTCAGACTGCACTGAGTTAACAGAGGAGGCCAAGCACAATGGTTCAAGGTCCACCTTCTTTCTGAAAGCAGCATCTCAAGTTTAAACAATCATTTTGCTTACAGCCTATGCAGATATTATGAATGTAAAACATTACAAAATTGGATTCCCACTCATGCTAAGAAGTTGAAGACGCAGACTGTATAGCCTATTATAGGACCTGTGGAGGTTGTCACCCAGGACTCTAATTCTTCTTATTGGAAACCCTGAGTAATCCATCTACGCCTGTGGGTCCTATAATGGCCTATACAGTGAGTATCTTTGTCTTTGGCTGGACCTGAAATGCTGTGGACTCTCAAAGTCTTCCCACTAAGGTGTCCCGGGCTTTCTCATGGCAGCCCAGTGTCCGCTGGCTTAAACAAAGACGACATATGATTTGTATAATAGTTCACCACATGCTAAAATGAGCAACCGCATTAAAATCAACATTACGTTCACTTGGAGTTAGACATAAAAGCTTTTCTGGCAAAGATTGTACAAACTTCCACCCACAGGAAAAGAACAATGAATATATATTATTGAATCCCGTCCAACTTCCTATGAAATGGGTGACATGTTTAATGCATTCACTTTTTACTCATTTTTTCAAGGAGATAGATGGACAGACAGAAGAAACAGATAATTAGATACAGTAGATAATGAAATAGATGCAGTGCGTGATTTGTGGATTTTCTGCCATTCTTTTTTGCAGATCCTCTCAAGTCATGTTAGGTGGGGACCGTCGGTGGACAGTCATTTTCAGGTCTCTCCAGAGAAATTCGATTGGGTTCAAGTCAGGGCTATGGCTGGGCCACTCAAGGACAGGGGCGTAGCTAGGGAAAGCAAAGGAAGCTGCTGCTTTGGGGCCCAGACCCACAAGGGGCCCCCCTCAGGAGGAAGACTAAAAGATTTTATTGTCAGGCCCCCCTCAAAAGTATTACATCAGTGGCTACCAGGCCATGCCTGAGAGCTCATTCTTGACTTGCCTCAGGAGTGGGGGTTGTACGTGAGTTGGGGGTTGCAAAGAACTTGCTGTTGAAGGGAACGTTCATAAATGTGCTGTGGTGCCCAGTCAATTGCCACTGCTTAAGGACATTGAGTTGTCATTAGGCACTCCTGTGCGGTCTTGCCTGTGTGCCTAGGTCATTGTCTTGTTGAAAGGTGGACCTTTGGCCCAGTCTGAGATCCCATGCACTCTGGATCAGGTTTTCATTAAGAATATCTCTGCTCCATTCATCTTTCCCTCAACCCTGAGCAGTCTCCCTTACCCAGCTTCATAAAAAACACCCTCACGGCAAGATGCTGCACTATCATGCTTCACTATAAGGATGATATTGGGCAGGGGATGAGCAGTGCCAGATGTGACAGTTAGAATTGAGGCCAGAAAGTTCAATCTTGGTTTCGTGAAACCAGATAATTTTGTTTCTCACACCCTGTGAGTCGTTTAGGTGCTTTTTTTGCACCCTTCTCCGGATCTGTGCCTCCACACAATCCTGTCTCCGAGCTCTACAGGCAGTTCTTGCCTCCTCATGGCTTTTTGTTTGCTCTGATATACATTGTCAGCTGTGAGACCTTATAGAGCCTTGGGGGGTGTCCTTCCAAATCTTGTCCAATCAACTGAATTTACAACAGGTGAACTCAAATCAAGGTGCAGAAACATCTCAAAGATGGTCCATAGAAATGGGAAGCCTTCAGAACTAAATTTAAAGGTCATAGCAAAGGATCTCAATACTTATGTCTATGCAAAATTGCAAAAATGTCTAAATTTCTGTTTTCACTTTCTCATTATGGGGTTTTGAATGCAGATTAATGGGGGGAAACTATTTTTTTTTTGTTTATCTATTAGATAGATAGATAGATAGATAGATAGATAGATAGATAAACAATAAATTCCACAGCACCACCAAAAATTTTACAAATTTTTGGTGGTGCTGTGGAATTTATTGTTTTTGTATCAAGGACTTGACCACGTCATAGCTGCTGGCACACCGTTACTTTTTTACTTGCTGTGCTGTTTTCATTTTTGCTTTTGTAGATAGATAGATAGATAGACACACTTTGCCAACCAACCAGTTTGACTTTCGGCTTGTCCTGTGTCTGTTATCCTGGTGGTCCCCTGGTTTTTACCCTTTAATCCCTATACAGGGATCTGACCTTTGCTGCAGGGGAGAAACCAGGTTGGTACTTCATGGAATAGTCCTGGTATTGTCGGCTGTTAACCCCAGTGCCAAGCACCAAAGGATCAGGCAATGGACATAGTAAGGAAACAGACAGAGATCCAGGAAGGCAGAGTGAGAAACAGTCCGTGAAACAGTCCAGAGGTGAGGGCAGACAGCTCAGAGTCAGTATGGTGAATGGGCATTAGAGTTGAGTGAACGTGCTCGTAACGAGCACTGTACTGCTCGGATCCCCTGCGCTCACATGGGCGCAGCCATCCGGATCCGTCCTCCTCACCCGACGGATCCGGATGCCTGCGCCATGCGAGCGCAGGGGATCCGAGCAGTACAGTGCTCGTTACGAGCATGTTCGCTCAACTCTAATGGGCATGTGTCAGGTCAGGTGGCAGAGAGTCAGGATCAAGGAAACAGGCAGATGTCAGTATACAGACAGACAAATTGATTATAGCTCTTTTACAGGGTCTAACATGCAACTGAAACCAAAATGTATCTAAAGGATTGCTTAGGCAAGGGGTGGAACAAACAGCCCAGCATACATAGAAAGGCTAATGAGCTCATTAGTCAAACAGCTGAACACAGAGCAAAATGGGGAATTAACCCTTGCAGTGCTGCAGAGTGAGGTTCAGTCAGTAGGCACAGATGCACAACTAGCAGCCAGAAAAAATAGATAGGTGCAGTAGATTGGAAATAGAAATAGATAGATAGATAGATAGATAGATAGATAGATAGATAGATAATAGAAAAATAGATAGACCCACTTTGACAACCAACCAATTTCACTTTCTGCTAGTCTTGTGTCCGTTATCCTGGCGTTCGCCTGGTTTTCACCTTTTAACCCCTAAACAGGGATCTGGCCTTTGCTGCAAGGGGAGAAACCAAGCTGGTACTTCATAGAATAGTCCTGGTGTGGTCGGCTGCCCTTTTGCCTTTTGTCAGTTCTAGGACATAGAAAATGGGGGCGTACAGACCATAAACATGAACTAGTATTAAGGGCATGTGGCGTCTTTCAGTCGGTGTGCAGCTTATCTTGTTAATAAAGAAATGTCACCGAGAGCCAAAAGGGTAGCATGCATCCTCAAGGAAACTGCTTGGTATAATAAGACATGTACTAGTACACATAAGATGCCGTCAACATTGTGTGCCTATAAAGGGAGTTCTTGCGAGTATCAGAAGTTCTTAAGATCGCTCAGAGGGAGATTTATCATATGTTTTCATTTCCTTCCCATCCCTGTCAAAAGCAATGGTATGTGCCGAAAATAAATCTGATGTCTACGGCCAGCTCTAGTCATACAGTCCCAGATTTAATGTTTTAGGCACAACATTTGGAGCTGCTCTTATTTTTACTTTTTAACTTCATTATACAGGTTCTTTGCCAAGTACAGCACTTTTTACAGTTGCCAACTAGGAATGTAATTAACCTATTTTCATTCTTTATGTAAATGCCTGCTCCCCCTGTCACCATGTAATTCTCTTAAAAAACGGTTTGGCATCCAGTGACTGAGTAATTATCATTCAAGAAAACATTTTGCATAAGTATGTTCTTTAATGTGAACAATATAACATTTCCACTACTGGTTTATAATGGCTAGGTGGGCTGCCATGTTCTTGTAAGATCAGAAAAAGAACCTTACATAACATTTCCATTAAAATGTAGATCTACTGTAGATCTAGGCTATTCACTAATTAATAGGTTGTTAGGGTGATTCTTAATACATTTGCATTAATAGTGTTCCTTGTTTTGCAGACAAGGACAGGCATTGTTACAAAGGATCTGCGAAAAAAACTGATACAATACAGATGTTAGGCCCCATTCACACGACCGTATATTTGCGGGCCCGCATTACTGCGGACCCGCAAATATACGGGGGCCGCCCGGCATGTGTTCCACAGCGCTCGGAACACACGCCGTGCGGCCCCATTGAAAATGCCTATACTTGTCCGTGCGCACAGACAAGTATAGGACATGCTTCAAAAGAGGCTCCCGGCCCCATAGAGGTGAATGGGGCCGCATCTATTCCCGCATTTTTGCGGATAGATACGGCCCCATTCATACGGTTGTGTGAATGGGGCCTTACATGGATGTCATCCGTTTTTGTTTTTGTTTTGCAGATTTGCGATCCGCAAAATATATATGTTTGTGTGCATGAGCCCTAAGACCAAGATGTCTCAGTGTATACTTTTTCACCTAATTTGTTGCCCCATTGCATGTAATATAAAAGTAGTTTTGTGAATAGTTTTGTTTTGTGTCTCCATGGTTACAAAATAGAAACAAAGTATAATCTTGCAGTTATATGTTTCTCCCAGTATCAGAGGCAGATGACCAGATATACCCCCTAATTAGGACATCTGTCCCTACTTCTGCTGTCTGTTGGTTAGCAAGAGAATGAGGGAAGGAGGGAATGGAGTAAGACTGGAGTAAGGGAATGTACAAAGGGTTTGTTTGTAGTCTGTAACCATGGAGACACATACATTTATATGGGAGCTGTATGCACAACATGATAGATTTTTTTTATCAAGACTTGTGCAGTCTTATCAAGTGTAATCATCAATAGTGGTGCAGTCTCTTTGGTGTTTGATCCTGGTCTTGTAGTATTTGCTAGATTTGTATGTTTACATGTGAACCAGGAAATATCAGATTACGGCTGTGTGGTCAAGCTTATGTAGGCCACATTGCATGCCAGGTCATCCCTGCATGGAGCATTGATTGCAATCATCTTGTATATTTTTTCATAATTTATTTAGTTTTATCCATAAACATTTCCACAAGCAGAGAAGTTGTGTATGGGACTGACCCTGAACATCTGCTGTGCATGTGATATTTCCATTCAGTCTCATGTATTGTGCAGATGTTATTCTATTTCCAAGCAAAATGGCCATTAAAGGGCCTCTTTCCTGTTAGGGTCTACAGACATTATGAAGGGGGGGCTCCCATATTGTGCATTGTTCTGTTATTTATTGCACGTACATATTAATGTTTACCAAGTAAGGGACTGCTGCAGAGGGACTGAAGAATTGGGAATAAGCTTATGTTTGTGGGACCTGCGCTCTGCCAAGGGGTTTTCCAAAATGGACATTCCCTTTAATCACTCACACTAAAACGTAAATAACTTAAAAGCATTCTTTTCAATTGGTTTTTATGAAAAAAATTTCATCAGTTTTTGTACTACAGGGTTGTCTTAGCCTAGCTGCAGATAATATTATCTTAGTTTTGGTTTTAAACTAAGTCCCGTCATATTGCTGTTCTGACGGCTATGTACAGCACTTATATCTGAATTCCTGACAGCTCATAAACACTCATTTAAGCCACATTCTTATCAGTTTGATATTAACTTAGCTTTGATGAGTGTTTATGAGCTGTCAGGAATTTAGACGTAAGGGCTATACAAAACCCCGGACATAGCATGGCTCTGTGTAAAATGGCAATGAAGCTACTCTGCAGCTTAGCTGAAACGTAACCCTGCTGAAAATTTTATGTTTAGCCCAAAATGAACAAAATGCAATCATAAAAAAATCCACAAAGGTGTTCATAGCCTTTAATTAACATGTAAGTCTCAACTAGGTCTGGTATGACCTACCTGGTATGTGTTACAGTTCTATTATATTTATAGGGGTTATCAATCACATTGGGAGTCATTTACAAAAGCTTTACGCCAGGTTTGTGGTGTAAAGAAAGTTGCAAAATGTGTTTTTGTGGTTTTCACCATTCTTACCACTTTTTAAGAAAGTGGCCATAGCTTAATGAAAGGGGTTAGAGCAGTCCATCACATTTACAATAATGTATGCCAGAAAACTGGTGTGTTATAACATAAATCTACTCCAGCGCCTGGCTGTAGTAAAGTTCGTTTTCTGTCCACAAACAGCAGAAATATGTGACAAATTTATTAATAACTTGGTCAGATCTTCCTTTAAAGGGCCTTGAGAAACATCGGTCTTTAGTAAATGATTCCCCATGTTTTTCACTTACACAAGATTGAATGGATCTACATACAATGATAATAGTGAACCAATGGGCAGTAATTAGACACCATTACTTGTGCAATGTACAACTCCAAATCTAAAAATGTTGCACACTGTGTAAAATGTAAATAAGTGTAAACGGAATGCAATGATTTGCAAATCTCATATTTTATTTACAGTAGATCATAGAACACGTATGAGATGTTGGAAGTGAGAAATTTTCCCATTTCATGAAATATATTAACTCATTTAGAACTTGATGGCAGCAACGCATTTCAAAAATGTTGGGACAGGGCCTTGTCTACCATTGTGTAGCACCCCATCTTCTTTCAATAACAGTCTGTAAATGTCTGGGAAGTGAGGAGACCAATTACTGGAGTTTTGGGACAGGAATGTTGTCCCATTTTGTCTGATGTAGGATTCTAGCTGCTCAACAGCCCTGGGTCTTCTTTGCCAGATTTTTAGTTTCATGAAGAGCCAAATATTTTCTATTGGTAAAAGGTCTGGACTGCAGGAAGACCAGTCCAGCACCCAGACGTTTCTTCTGTGAAGCCATGCTGTTGTGATGGATGCAGTATGTCGTTTAGCATTGTCTTGCTGAAAAATGCAAGGCCTTCCCTGAAAGAGACATCTGGATGGGAGTATATGTTGTTCTAAAACCTCTATATACTGTTCAGCATTGATAGTGTCTTTCTAGATCAGTGGTTCTCAACTCCAGTCCTCGGGACCCACCTGCCAGTCAGGATTTAGGAATATCCCACAGAATGAATACCTGTGGTAAGTCCTGATGGATGGACGCTAATTATATCAGTTGGTCTAAACTAAGGAAATCCTGAAAACCTGACTGGCAGGTGGGTCCCGAGGCCTGGAGTTGAGAACCACTGCTCTAGATGTATAAGCTGCCCACGCCACAGGCACTAATGCATCCACATACCATCAGAGATGCAGGCTTTTGAACTATGTACTGATAACAAGCTGGATGGTCCCTCTCCTCTTGAGTCTGTGGTTTACAAAAAAAAAAATTAAAATTTTTATGTATTTGACCACAGAACAGTTTTCCATTTTGCCTCTGTCCATTTTAAATGACACTTGGGCCAGAGAAGATGGTGGAGTTTCTGGATTGTGTTGACATGTGGCTTCTTCATTTCATGATACAGCTTTAACTTGCATTTGTGGATTGCCGAAGTATGTTCACAGAAAGTGATTTATGGAAGTGTTCCTGAGTCTATCCAGTGATTTCCAGTATAGGATCATGCCTGTTTTCAATACAGTGCCCTCTGAGGGCTTATAGTAACATAGTAACATAGTTTATAAGGCCGAAAAAAAGACATCTGTGCATCCAGTTCGACCTGTTTTCCTACAAGTTGATCCAGAGGAAGGCAAAAAAAACCCTGTACGGTAGAAGCCAATTTTCCTCACTTTAGGGGAAAAAATTCCTTCCCGACTCCAATCAGGCAATCAGTATAACTCCCTGGATCAACAACCCATATCTAGTAACTATAACCTGTAATATTATTACACTCCAGAAATACATCCAGGCCCCTCTTGAACTCTTTTAGTGAACTTACCATCACTACCTCCTCAGGCAGAGAGTTCCATAGTCTCATTGCTCTTACCGTAAAGAATCCTCTTCTATTTTTGTGTACAAACCTTCTTTCCTCCAGGCACAGAGGATGTCCCCTCGTCACAGTCACCGTCCTCGGGATAAATAGATGATGGGAGAGATCTCTGTACTGACCCCTGATGTATTTATACATAGTTATTAGATCTCCTCTCAGTCGTCTTTTTTCTAAAGTGAATAACCCTAATTTTGATAATCTTTCTGGGTACTGTAGTCCACCCATTCCAGTTATGACTTTAGTTGCCCTCCTCTGAACCCTCTCCAGCTCTGCTATGTCTGCCTTGTTCACAGGAGCCCAGGCCTGTACACAGTACTCCATGTGTGGTCTGACTAGTGATTTGTAAAGTGTCAGGACTATGTTCTCATCACGGGCATCCTCTGAATCTTGTGATGGTATTATGTAGTGTAGATGGCGGGATATTCAAATTTTTGACAATTTTAGGTTGAGGAACATTTTTCTGAAATTGTTTCTTCATTTTAGATGCTGTTTTTCACAGATTCGGTGAACTCCTGTCCATCATTGATTCTGGAAGACTATGCCCCTCTAACACTCTCTTTTTATACCCAGTTATATGACTTAGTTGCAAATTGCTCCTCCTGATGTATTTTATTACTTTTCCAGACTTTTGTCATCACTGTCCCAACTTTTTTGAGATGTGTGGCTGCCATCAAGTTCTAAGTTAATTTTTTAATGAGATGGTAAAATATCTCACATTCAATATCAGATATGTGTTCTGTGATCTACTGTGAATAAAATATAGGTCTATGAGATTTGCAAATCATTGCATTCTGTTTTACTATTTATTATTCTATTTTATATATGGCACACCCAGAGTATTAAATGGTGCCAATTACAAAGTACAACCTGTCCTGCAAAAAAACAAGCCCTCATACAGCTATGTGAACAGAAAAATAAAAAAGTTATGGCTCTAGGGAGGCAGGGAGTAAAAAATTAAACCTCCAGAGGCCACAACAATCAGCAATGGGGGCTCTTTTGCCTCTTCAATGCAATACTGGGTAAAAACATAAAAGGGGCTGCAGCCCTCGGTAGAGCATGGTAGCCCCTTTATTATGGTAACCACCAGGACCACTCTTGATCAACAGAACAATCACTGGTGCTCCCTTCCAGTCTCCAGTAAGAATTTAACAGGACTACAAGCTTCTAACCCTATAGACCTATTTTTCAATGTCAGCTTCTGACCTTTCTGTTCCCTCCGCTCACCTAAGTTTCAGTACTTCCAGTCGTTTTCTTCAAAGTAAACTATGTAGACTCTAGCATCACTCAATAAGGGATTAGAGCACAATGGGTTTTATCGGATTTTAGGGAATCCCATTTAAAGTCCAGATTAACCCGTCAATATTATGAGAGGTTTCTTACGGTTTGTGACTGTGGCTCAGGGTTGCTAATCTCCCACTAAACTCTCTGATTAAATCAGCTGCGTTACACCACCCGGCTCTGATTCCGCTAGCTGCTATAGTGGATCAGGTCCCCTGTCAGTCATCCGCGTCTTGGCATCTGAGCCACCAATTTGCAGATGAGTGTTAGTGATAATATTAACTAAATTCAATTCCTGTCATATATATCATGTGCAGGCCAATAGTGGACAAACAGAATATAAAGGGCAGCGCTGTGGAGTCCTTACGCTTTTTTCTTTCTTCTGACATTGTTCAAAGGGAACTTGTAGCATTGAATATGCTGTGCCACTTGTGGGCATCATGTTGTAGAGATGGAGGAACTGAGAAGATTGATATATGGTAGTATGGGAAAATATTCAATGTAATGTCATATATTTAATCTAGATCGCAATTCGCTCTGGGCTTATGATTCCAGTAGGCGGTCCTACTTGGTGATTGACAGCCTGTCAATTAGGATAGACTGAAAAGAGTGTGTTGTGGAAGTCACTATTATTGGAGAATTGTGGCTGTCTCAGTTATGAGACACAAGGCTGTCAGCCTTATGGGGTATTATGGCTGACAATGTTATCAGGGTCTATGGCACTGTTATGGAGATCTGTGGCTGTCACTGTTATTGGGATCTGTGGCTGTCACTGTTATAGAGATCTGTGGCTCTCACTGTTATGTAGGTCTGTGGCTCTCACTGTACCTGGGATCTGTGGCTATCACTGTTATAGAGATCTGAGGCTATCACTGTTATAAAGATCTGAGGCTATCACTGTTATGGAGGTCTGTGGCTGTCACTGTTATGGAGGTCTGTGGCTGTCACTGTTATGGAGGTCTATGGCTATCACTGTTATGCAGGTCTGTGTCTGTCATTGTTATTGGGATCTGTGACTGTCACTGTTATGGAGGTCTGTGGCTGTCACTGTTATAGAGATCTGTGGCTTCTTAAAAACTACTGATGGTTACATTCTTGAGAATAACCATTATATCCGAGGCTTTAGGCCACATTCACAAGTGGCCTCTGAAGCCTTTCTGAAAAACGGCCAGTAAAAACGGTCCCCTTCAATTTTATGGGAGGTCTCCGGCCCTGAAAATGGATAAAATAGAACATAACAGGCAGTATTCACAGTTTGTTAAAAAAAAATGGATGTGTGAATACACTGATAGGCTGTCATGTTTCTGAAAATGGCAGTGTGACGGAGGTCACAGAGCTATTTTTCATGTCGATGTAGCCAAAGAATCTAATTTTATTTAATGCTAACAAGATCACTTTTCATATTCTCCACAAAAGAAGGGTAAAGATCGTCAGCGATATAATTAAAGGGGTTGTCTCAGTTCAGCAAATAGCATTTATGATATGAGAAAAATCACCGCCCCCAAGTCCTGGACACCAAAGAGGCAGGCACCTTTTCCCTATAGCATGCAAGCACGACCACCGCTGCTGTACTATTACAAGGTGGTCGTGACTAGAGTTGAGCGAACGTGCTCGTAACGAGCACTGTACTGCTCGGATCCCCTGCGCTTGAATAGTTGCAGCCATCCGGATCCGTCCTCCTCACCCGACGATCCGGATGCCTGTGGCCATTCAAGCGCAGGGGATCCGAGTAGTACAGTGCTCGTTACGAGCACGTTCGCTCAACTCTAGTCGTGACCATGGAAACGAGCAGTGTATAATGTGATGGGAAAATGAATCCAGCCAGCAAAGGAAGTAATATGAACAATCACAATACATTAGTAAGTGCCTTGTATTAACTTCCTGTACATGATAAATGTCATTTGTTGAAGTGAGACATCACATTCTACAAGTGTAATAAAAAAAAAAATGTAATATTTTCACAATTCTTTATTTCCCACAATTCATTTCACCTTTCTATGAAGGTTCAGCCCTCCCCCGGTAATGTTTAAAAAAGCCTCCCCCGCTCTGTGTCAGATCTATAAATCTATAGATAGAATTAATGCTGCTGCAAAGATAAGAAAATGTGAGGGCAAAAAGTTCATTCAAAACTCTACAGTCAGGAATTTCTGTACTTATAATCTAAAGATTTCTACCGATTGTCAGATTAATAAGATGATGAGTGCATTCACCTGGAGCTGATCTTTTGATAAAAGCTTACATCTATGATGTGAGTTACAGAACTTATCATCCACAGGCGTCAAGGAAAAATGCCATCTACTGGCTCAAATCAGCATTACAACCAACTTAATCCACCTTAAAGGGGTGGGTCATCTTATTTTTTATTAGAAAAATCAGTCAGAACTGCTGGGCGGCTGATGTAATACTAAAATCACTTACAATTACCTTCCCAGTCTCCTCCGATTTAGCGCCACCCCTCTGTCCCCTCCCAAGGCTGCAGACGATGACATGTTGTAGCTACAACAGAGACATCCTGTGTAACACTGCAGCCAATTACCGGCCTCTGCAGTGTATGGCACGTGACCACTGATGCCAGTTATTTGCTGCAGTGGTCATGTGTTGTCCAGACAATGTCACCACTGCAGCCGACTAAACAGAGGTCAGCCATGAAAACCTGAGCGATGGTGCTGGATCTGCTAGGTAAGTACTGATGAGTTTATTATTAAAAGCTGATCCTCAGGGTTAATCCTCCTGAAACTTGACAACCCCTTTCCTATGCCAGTCCACTATGCCTCTGAGTTCTTTCTCCTTGGTTTTGGGAGGTTAGAGGAGCAGGTGGTACTTTTATCAGACCATGATGGTGGCAGTCCAGCTGTTCAGTAAACCCAAGACATTGTGGTGGGGAGGAGCGTCTAAGAGCTGCAGTCAAAAAAATAGGGGAAACTAATTTTCATAGATAAATATTCTTGTAGCTGTCCGACAGTGGCTTACTTACCACAGACAGGGCAAATGACTGCTATGGTCTATGCTCACCGAACTGCTATAGGGGAGATCGATGCTGGCTGTATAAATGCATATGCAGTTAGCTCCCCCTAGTGGTGGCAACATGTACCCATCCTCATGTAATGTATCGAGTAAGTTGTAGTAATTTGGGCGAGGCACTCAGTAGGGTCCATTCTGAGTTCTGCAAATGCCCTTTTTGCCAGCCAGATTCCTGGAGCCATTTCAGTGTGTTGCCTTACTTTTAGGCTGTGGTCGCCATCATTTTGAGCCGGTCAGGTGATTGTAACATGAGTATCTGCATCTCTGACCTGGAGTCTTTAACCCTTTAATAAAACATGAAAAGCGCATGGTTATCTGAAATGAATATGGTACAAGGTTCCAGGCAGAGGCTTTAATGGAATCTTCAGCCCCCCACACGGATGATTGTATGCTGTATTCATCTTTTACCTATGTTTCTATTCATTTACTGTAGCATTAGCAGTGAATTAGCAATGGGCTGTATCTCCAGTGCTAGGGATTGGGAAACAGAAGGTACTAAAAAGCCAATGCTTCCCTCTACTGGTGGAGATTAGTATTGCATCACAATGTCTTTGATCAGGATCAAACACTTGGCACAGATACCAACAAAACAAACTGTAAATAGGATTAGAAGATGCAGACCTGCATTTATCAGAGGTAGCAGAGCTGAATTATCCACTGACACTGCTGAGTGGGTTATAACATTCAGCAGTCAGCAAACTCCTGCATTCTGTGAGCCATAAAACTACAACTCTCAACATGCTCCATTCACTTTTATGGGAGTTCCAAAAACAGCTGAGCATATGTGCACGCTGGGATTTGTAGTCTTACAACACCTGTAGTGCCAGAGGTTGCTGACCCCTGGCTTATGGATTTACATAGAAGTGGAAAAGAACTTATTGCATAATCTTAAAGGGTTTGTCCAGCAGTGTTTAATATCACACCCACCGCACCCAGTCATCAAGTGCAGCCACCACTAGAGGGAGCATGGGAAATTAAATACAACATGGTGCTAAGAAGTGCGGACTGAGTGGAAAATATTTAAGTGCTAACAAAGGTCCAGTAAAACAATTGAACTGGCATGAGCCCAGACTATTAGCTAGTTCTGTGTTTATCCAATTGATTTCTTTTCTTTAATACACAGGTTGTAAGTTTCGCCAGTTTGAAGTTTGACAAGTCAGATGACTGGATGGTCCTGGGTGTCCTCTGGTGTTCTGTAGTCCAAGCTCTTCTGCTGCCGATGTTCCTCTGGGCCTGTGATCGTTACCGGGCAGATGTCAAAGCTGTCTGGGACAAATGTATAGCAATCATGTCCAATGATGATGAAAACGAAGGTGAGAAAGAGACCAGTGTAAGATATAAAAATCTAAAATGATACCTCCAAGGCCCTGGAGACATGTCTAGAAGCCTGCATCCATGTTGATATCATTCCTTATGGGGTTGGGTATTTACTGCTTGGGTGGTGCAGGGAGATCAGGAAGGGTGCTTATGGGCGGTGCTCATGGATTTCACTCTTGGGTGGTGCTGGGAAGTCATGAGTGGTACTCTTGGTTGGTGCTCCTGGATTACGTTCTTGGATGCTGCTGGGAAGTCAGGAGTGGTGCTCATGATTGTTATCTATGAATTGTGCTCCTGGGTGGTGCTCACCTTTTTCATGAATGGTGCTGGGAAGTAACATTACACCTTCTCCTTATCATCTGTCTTTTACAGACCACAGTCCTGATGGGGGCATTCACTCTGATCTCATATATGAAAGACCCTATGACTACAATTATGGGGGTGACATCATGGCCATGGAACGTATTACCAAGTATGACTTTTCAGCTTTAGAAAGGGGAATCCCTCAGATGTATCCTATGAAGGAGACTCAAGAAGATAAAATGCACTATCTCCAGGTATGGTGACCTTCTTAGCAATAAACTTATGGAGGCTAATTGTGAATTGTGGGAACACAAATACTATACACATATTTTAGACTCTCAGTTTTGAAGGTTTTCTTCCAAGAAGATCTGGAGAGAGGTCATAATAGGACATATTACATTTGCCCATCCTAAGGTAGTCTTTATAGGAGCTTTATGTAAAAAATGAAAAGTTCTGGAACCATTTTCAAGTTCTCTGTTTCCTTTCAGTGAACATACTGTTCAGGCTATACTCACATTTGCATTGTAGCTTTTATTTAGCTGCACCACTGTGATAGATCCATCACACAGCAGACATCAACGACATCCAATGGACCTCAATGATTTGAAGACCATTGGGATTCCTCATGGTGTCCATCATTTTTCCTGGAAGAAATTGCACTGCATGCTGTGCTGTTTTTCAGCCCAATGGAATCTGTGACACAAATGTGAACTCAGCCTAACAACTGAGGGTTTGCTACAATGTTATTCAGTCTAGACAGTCCTCTGTGATCTGGAAACATAAAGTAGAAGTTGCAGAACGTTTCATTATACGATGATCAGTCGTCATTTACAAAAAATTGGAAAAACATATCCACTCATAAATAGCTGTGGTCAACTCAGTTGGTTATAAAATCAACACATGAATATAATACATTTCATCATAAAAATATTACACAGGCTCTCAGAAGTTATAGGTTCTCCTTGCCGAGATCCAGATGGTAGGGGAGTTTTTTACGGAAATACTTGACTGGGAAAAGTTAACTTACATAATAGCCACCTAGGGGGACAACATTCTTTATGGCTTATCCTACTTCTATATCAGTGAATCAACTGTGGTATCCAATGGCTGGGTATAAGGGGGCTATAAAATACAGCATCATATTTTCTAATGAGCATTGGAGAGTCTGTCAGCAGGAACATGCCTATGTAACACTGTCCGCTGCCAGTTAGGGTCTGCTCACCTGAATAAACCTGAATAAAACACTGCCTTTTCCTAGTAAATCTTTGTCTCCATTGCCAATCATTTAAACTGTTAATCCATATGCAGATTTGGAATTACTATAACAAGCTTCTGGAAAATATCTGAGGGCCTTCCAGGTTTGATTCAGGGTTTAGCCATCGATAAGTGGGGTCGCCCATTTCGCGGCGGTTTGGGGTGCTCTGCTTTTAGGCAGGGATAGCCAAAAGGAACACCCGGGGACAGTCTATCTCCCAACACTATACCTTATGGTGGCAAGCCTGTGGGCATCTTTTCCGAGAAACTACAGGAATTGTGAGTAAATGGAACATACATTGCCCACAGTTTTTTTCTGCATAGTAGTGTATACCTAGGGAAGGCTCCAGTATCTTAATTAGATCATAGAGTCACAATTTTATGTGGGCATTCATACTTAGTTTCATCATTTTGTTTCTTTGGGGGTAATTTTTTCCTACCATTTCTCTTAATATATGATGTTAAAATTTATATTTTAGAGGATTATTTTTCTCAATAAGTTTCAATATGCTCTGGGGGGCATTCCCTATGCTCTCAGTCAGTGATGTACAAAGAGAAGTAAGGGCATCATAGCAAGGATCAAAGCAGGGCCTCCCCCCCCCCCTGACCAAGTTTTCACCTCCAGTAGAAGAGGAGATGATCCCAACTAAGACTGGGCCCCATAGCAGTCGCATGGTCTGCTGCTATGGTAGTTATACCCCTGCTGTCAGTGCATCCAAGCTCCTCTCCTTTCTCAGACCATTGATTAACAGGACCAGGCATTAAGTATGCATGGCACTGTATTCTTGCACATGTGCCATTTGAAATAACATTGTTGCTTGCGCAGTGCCCGTGTTTTCCATGCAGATTAATTAATAGTTGAAATTCTTGGTAATGGAGCTATAGATATACTAAAAAAGGCTATGTTTTATTCAGGTGAGTTATCCCTTCTTGGCAGTTGTCTGCATTACATAGTCATGTTCTTTTTGACAGACTCCTTTTAATGAGGCCTGTTGGCTCCTTAGTAGTAATAAAATGTCTTAAACATCAAACTTCCTTCCCCTATGGCCCTTCAAAACAGAAATACTCCTCAGTGGGAGAGGGAACTATGCCCAGAGATTGAGGTGGGAAGAAGTAGAGTAAGCCTCGTTAGCACCACACGACCATTATGAGTAACTGATGTTGTACACCTTGACCTTTGTGGCTTGCCCTTAAATCTTGCCCAACAAATATTTGAAGGAACACTCCAGGAAATACTGGTACTCTCTGTTATGCCTAGCGCAAGACCTGAAGGTGTGGTGCCTGGCTTCTCTGAGTCCAGCACCTCCCCTCTGACCATATACTAGGCATAACATAGAGTACCCGTTTTCCTGGGGTGTTCCTTTAAGGATTTGAATGCAAAGTGAAAACATAAATCCAAAGACTAAACCATGATTCTATCATCTAATCCCAATAGAAGATTTCACATGATTATTTTTTTATTTGACTTTGTCGGATTCTGCTCAAATTTTCATGTTGCATTCGGTCTTGAATTCTTAATCTTGAATGTCTCACCATTGTGTTCTTGTTGTTATTTTTAGTATACTTGATTATTATGCTGGGCAAAATGAAGAATGGCAGCACAGAGGGATTTAAGAATTTGCACGTAATATTTTTATGTTTTCAGAATTCTAGTTATTTCTACAATTATGTTGCTGATTTGGTTAAAAAAATTGGTATTTTTTTATTTCTGCTTTGTTTTATCAAGGGAATGACATTTTATGGACTATTTGCTTGCACTTTTGCTGCCTTGTGTCTTGTGCTACTTCTTTTTTTTTTTTTTTTTTTGGACACCATCTGTCAACCTTCAGTAACTCCTGCTTTCTAAATTTCTTATCTATTTCTAGTCTATTTCTTACCCTTGACCTTTTTTATTACATGGAGTAGCTTCAAGTGCAACCAAACCCATACCCATCCATCTTGTGTACCTCATCCCCGTCTACTGCAAAAAAAAAAAAAAAATCTCCAGAGGCTTGTAAAATCTTGCTGATGGTGGAAACATTAACCAGAATTTTCTTTACCTTCAGGGCTCTTAAGCTTCAATTTATTAATTCAACATGTGCAACTTTTTGATTTTACTCTGCATGCATTGATGTGCCACTGTCTTATCATTTTACATCTGGCTTGAGTTATTTAACTAAAATGTGTCATTACCATTTAGCTAAAGCTCTAAAAAAAGGCATAAAAGGGAAAAATGTAACTGCGTACATAAAATAAAAAACAATTGACTGAATGATGTAGAATTTCAAGGGAGCAGTTTTTAGAACGTTTAACTCTATAACTGTCATTACACCTTTCATGGTATTTTGTAGACTCTGCCACAGGAAAGAGGAACACTACTGTATACAACGATCTGTTACATACTTTGCATTTGGATCAGGCACTTAGAAAATGGGTCTAACTCTGCAACAGGACCTCCCACATACCACGTGCCATTAATGATACTGGTGTCCTCTTATGCAACAGAAGGGACTTTTGGCCCACTCAGGCACCAGGAGCTGGGGGTGACTACTACCTGTGCACCCCGTACAGCTATGCCCCTGCTATGACTAGGTAGATTTTGGTCTCTAACCTTACTAACATAATCATGTCATCTGAAATATTTTGTCATTCTGTGGATGCCCACAGGGTCTGTCCAACTTTATGTCCCATTCCCATCTATATAAAATTTCCCAATAACCAAAGGGCCTTTTGACCACAATCTTATAGCATTATTTCGTACTGGGCTATGCTCATGTTAGTCAACATCCTTTCTATAAATATAAAAGTATTCATTATGATTCACACCAAGCCATGATGTTTTATGAAGACTGCTTGTTCTTTTACATTAATCGAAAGTGTACTTGTCCCAATGAAGTGACATGAAGGCCTATGTTAATCTCTCCTGCAATATTTACCCTAGGTCCCTCCAACGAGACGCTATTCCCACGATGAAACAGATATTTTTACAACGGGTCAGATACCGGCGTTCCTTCACGGCTGGGGATCCGCAGAAGACATTGCTGCTATTTCATTCTTTACACTGCCAAGACGTGAAAGACGCAGTAGCCTGATAATGTACCATGAAGACGCCAGCTTGCCCTATCGAAAGTGCCGAAAAGCCTCTGAGAGCCTCATTTCACTTAAACACTTTACCCTGGAAGAACTGTACAAAAATGACTTTAAGTGCTTTAGCAGAGAAGAGGTGGTCAGTTTTATCGATGACACTCCTCTGCCAAGTCCAAGGAAAGGTCCTATAAGGTCTTCTTCTATTGCTCTTATTCCTGATGCTCTACAACATCCCACACTTACTCATTTTACCCTGACAGACTTTGAAAGAGAGCCACAGGTATTACGGAGATTCTCTCCTCATGGAAAAAGCTGTACTCTAAATGTACCTAGTCATCATAGACCTCATGATGACCATAAAAGGTTCTATACCGAAGGCCACCGAAGAACCCGTAGTAGTCAAAGACATGTTCAGAAGGCTGAATCTCAGAAACTGGAGGAGGTAGCCTCCAAAAATATCTCTGGTGACTCAAACAATTGCCAGACGGGGCTAAGCAATACCTGGACTGGACAGGACCAACCCAACAAGGTAGAAGATAAGGGAAGTACAAATAGCTTTTTAAGTTCACCTTCCGCATCATCTGGTTACATAACGTTCCATTCAGATTCCATTGGATCTACATCTTAGGGATTTACATTTTTTGCAGTTTTTAGAATTTTTGGTCAAGGACAGGTACTTTGTTTCAGGGTTTACAATTTCTCCTTTTCTTGTATTTTAATACCCGGAACTGGAAACAGCACCAAAGAAGAGAACTTGTATTTTAATAAGCGCAACATAAACAACTTTTTAGCTTTTTCTGCTTTTCTTAGGGTAAAAAAATTAAAAAAAATTCAGGAATACAGATTCACAGATCATAATTAGTTTGGTTTCTCCTGAGCAAAAACAGAAAATAAAAACATGGAAAAAAAACTGCTAAATACATATATTTTATAAGAAAAATAATGCAAAAACAATAAGGCACCCAATTCGTTGTACATGAAAAATGTGGCTTAAAATGCATTATCTCCTTACACGTCATCTTCAATAAATATATTATGCATGCTTATGTACTTCCTCTGTCCACTGTCTATAAGTGACTTTTGATATACATTTTACGATTTTGTATTTACTGAATGAACTTTGTTTTGTGTGGGTTATGCTAATGATTTTATGAAAAAACTTTTCATTTGAAAGAAATTCAAATATTGTACCTCTTATGTATAGTATTCTTTGTACTGTATCTTTTTTAAAGGGGAGAAAATAATTTGCTGTATATTGATTTTGTAATTCTAAAATTTGGCATTGTTTAAACAGTTTTTTTTATAAGTGGGTCAGCAAAGCCGAAGCCTGTCCATTTTTTATTCCTAGTTTCCAAAATATAAATTACAAAAAAAAATTGATTGACTTATGAGATAAATCCACCAGGTGTGAATTATGATCTGATCTGCATGTACTTTTTTTTGTAGCAAAAAAAAAAGCATAAAAATGAAGATCTCTCCCTGAAGGTTCTTCTTGTTCCAGTTCAGAAAGCAATCATTTTCTCTATTGTATTACATTTAAAGGGTGTGAACATTTTTGCAATCAACATTTTAATTGCTCTTAAGCATCTACAAAAAAATAATAAATAAGCAACTTTGCAATAGCCTTTATTAAAAATCTCCTGCATTTTCTATGTACAGCTCCTATACAGATATATGTGTCTCTATGGTTACGGACAACTAACAAACTCTGTGTAATGTGATATTGCTGCCATGTGTTACCTTCTTTCACCTGCCTCCTCTTGTATTGTCTGTAGGTGAAGGTATAACTTGAAGCTCTAACCCTAATCCTACTGCAAAATCTTTTGCAGAGCATCCACTTGCCATGCGCCATTTATTATATTGGTGTCTTCTTGTGTGGCAGAGGAGCCACCGGGCCCCTTCAGGTTACAGAACCTGTATGCAGCCACCATCTCTACAGCCCCTATAGCTATGACTCCGTGCATTGGTAAATAAGAAGAATGGGCAGAGTAATAGGAGTAACATATGTCTGAATATCAGACTACACAGGACTTATTTGTAGTCCGTAGCCATGGAGACACGCAAAGGCGGATTGGCCATAGACCTTACGTGGAAATTTTCTGGTGGGCCGATGCCCAGGGGGCCGTCTGAGCCCTCCTTACAGCCGGCAAGTGGAGGTTTTTTGAGATGTATTTTGTCATGGACTGTTGTATTTGACTCTGTTGGGGTGGTATAATGTGCCACAATATGGTATTGCTGGCCCTGCATTCCATCAATTTGGACCCAACTACAAAACGGGGCCACTTTTACTATTTTATCCAGGGCCACTTTAAGTTCCCAGTCCGCCCCTGGAGACACGAATCTGCGTAAGAGCTGTATGTACAAAATGGTATGACATTCGTATTTGGGATTATTTGCAGTGTTGCTTCTCTTTATGTCTGAGATGCATTGGTGCAATAAAACATTGCTTTAAATGTATACATACTTCTAAGAAGCCAGTGATTGTCTCAAGGTGTTGCCAATATGTCAGGGATATTTTCCTTGGATTGGGCTGCTATTGATGACTTATACTCTGTAGATCATGAATATCAGCTCAGTGAGAGTCTGACACCCAGGACTCTATTGATCAGCTGTTTCAGGAAGCCACAGTGTATACAGTCTATGCAGCTGAAAGGCCACAGCACAGTACACTGTGTAATGGTCATACTGGATACTGCAGCACAGCTCCCATTAAAGTGAATAGGAGCTAAGCTGCAGTACTCCAGCACAGGAAACTACACAGTAAACTTGTGCTTCTGCCAGTACCAGAGGATTATTATATGTAGCCCCTTTAAATCAAAGTAGAACATAATGTCATATAAACATAATCATGACCTTGTATCTCCTTTTGGTATTTTAACCCCCGACCACACTGATCATCCCAAACAGTGTTTGTACAAGCAGTGAAGAAGAATCCTGTTTTGAAGGAACACTAATCCAGGGGCTCTGTGGCTGCAGAAGCTGCAGCTTCTTGTTTTAAAGTTGATAATCTAAGCTTGCTTTTAAACAAGACCAGGTTTGTGGCACTGGTACTGTACATTGCAAGTTACAGCTCTTAGAAGTAGGTCCCATTGAAAGCTGCATATTCCTGCAGCTTTCACTCCTGACCCAAATTTTAATAGCTGTGTTTCTCCATGTGTCTCGCCTAGCATTGTGATCTTGGTCTTGTTTAAAAGCTTAGATTGTCAGCTTTCAAACAAGATCAGACTCACATCTGTAGCTGTGATCTCAGCCAGCCTGGAGAAGGGGACCGTGAGGGAGTGCTGACAGGCTACAGGAGGAAAGAAAAAATATTCTCTCTCCTTATTTTACTTGCACATGACCACGGGGGTGAGTAACATGGACTTCTGTGCATTTTATCAATCCCCTTTCACCAACTTTTCAATTTAGATTTTTTTTTTCAGTGGTAACTATTTGGACAATTTTGTCAGGTTCATTACATGGAATCTAAATTAAAATCCATTTTATCCCCCAAATTATAATCTCATAAATGGATTCTGAGATGCCAACATGTTAAATGTTAAAGGGGATCTATATTAGTGACGCTGACATCATGTGCCCTGTACATTGTTGCGGGTTATTTATTGATATTTCTCAAAGAGGTAGAAATCTGCAATGACATTTTACATGGATTCTTCTTGTAAATGTGGAAAATCTGTGTGCAGCCATACATAGGAATAGCTGCTGCTGTCATCAAAGAGTCATCTCACCTTTAAAGGGGCACTCCACATTTATTTCTTTAAAAATATTTAACACATTGGTTGTTCCATCTAGACAGTTATTGGATGTCATAGTGTGGGGTCCCCTCTTCAGCACCCATCTCTGTGAGCCAAAGCTTGTTCACTCTGATGCAGAAGACATTTACGTATTACATGGACGTCCATTTTTCTACAGCAGCAGGACCCACGACAATCAGCTGATTACCATCACAGCACTTAAACTCAATTAGACAACCCCTTTATTGCGCAGACATAGGCCTGTTTCACACGAACGTTGTGTTTTGCGGTCCGCAAATTGCGGATCCGCAAAAAAAACGGATGGCGTCCGTATGGCATCCGTATTTTTTGCGGATCCACTGTAACATTGCCTATCCTTGTCCGCAAAACGGACAAGAATAGGACATGCTCTACTTTTTTTTGCGGGCCACGGAACGGAGCAACGGATGCGGACAGCACACGGTGTGCTGCCCGCATTTTTTGCGGGCCCATAGAAATGAATGGGTCCGCATTTTTCATGTGAAAAATGCGGATCGGAGCCCGCAAAAAATGCTGTCGTGTGAAAGAGGCCATAGAGAAAGATATTACTACTCACACCCACTGAAGGACCCTCCCCACTAAGCTGATACATTTTTAAAGGGGTTGTTAACCCCAGTGACCTTTTCTGCAGAACCCTCAGCATGACCGGACCTGCCCTGAGAATCATACCCAAGCTCTTCCACTGGGTTCTCCCCCACCTCCACCGCAGCTTCTGGTTATCCCTGTGTCAACATCCGGTTTGACATGGGTCACATCGCCACTACGGCCATTGACTGGCTGCAGTGGTGAAATGTCACCCATGTTTCATATCACTGGGCCACATGTTAAAAGTGAAACCACATGAGCATGAAAAAAACCCTGGCACGCTAAACATGCTGACATCTACTGCATACATGCTGTTCACAACAAAACATGTTTACTGTTTCTAAGGACATCCAGCTGCAGCTCTGAAGTATAATACAGTCTGTGACTTGAGATCAGTATAGGAAAAGTAATGTAAAAAGGTGAGTGCAGCTTTGGAGTATTAGAGCACAGCCATATGGCACGGCAGTACAAATCGTACTGGGATGAAATTAACTAATTAGAACCAAATGGTTTACTTGGTGTTATAATAACTGCAAAACTGTGCAACCATTAACAATGAAGACTGAGAAAACAATTTGGTTCTAATTAGTTAAATTGATCCCGCTGTGGCTTGTAAGGCTTCATGGTACATCCCAGTATCAGCATGGCCACCCGGGTGGCTGAACTGTAATACAGGCTGTAACTTAGGATCAATATAAGATGAGTAATGCATGTACACGCTGACTCCAACAGCCGAATAGTGAATGCAGCTCTGGAGCATAATACAAATTGTAACTCAGAATCAGTATAAAATTAGTAACTTAATGTATGTACACAGTAACTCGCCCGGCAGAATCGTGAGTGCAGCTCTGGAGCATAATATGAGATGTAACTCAGGATCAGTACAGAATAAGTAATGTAATGTGAGTACAGAGTGACTCCACTAGTAGAACATCTTGAGAGAAGGACCAGCGCTCACTTGGTAGTAAATCTTATTTCTTTTGTTTTCACATGGGTACAATATAGTATATTATATATTACTATATCATCACTATTGTATATTACTATATTACCACTGTATTGTATCCATGTGAAAATAAAAGAAATAAGATTTACTACCAAGTGAGTGCCGATCCTTCTCTCAAGATAATCCTGGTGGACACCTCTCCCTGACACGTACACCACGCCATCGAGGCTGAGTGCCGACTGAAACTTTTGGGATTCCACTGGTAGAGCAGTTAATGCAGCTCTAGTGTATAATACAGGATGTAAATCAGGAACAGTACAAGATAAGTAATGTAATATATGTACACAGTAACTCTACCAGCAGAATAGTGAGTGCAGCTCTGCAATGTAACACAGAATCTAACACAACTTTTTCATGTAGATTACGTTTATATGTAAACTGTAAAATGGTGCTCACATGTGGACATTACCTTTAAGGTCAAATCAGATGGAACATCATGTATATTGCAGGTTGTATACACCAGGGATGCCCAACCTGTGGGCCTCCAGCTGTTGCAAAACTACAACTCCCAGCATACCCGGACAGCCTACAGCTATCAGCCTACAGCAGGGCATGATGGGAGTTGTAGTTTTACAACAGTTGGAGGGCCGCAGGTTGAGCATGCCTGGTATATTCCATAAAGTCACCATCAAGCTGGAGTGGGTATATGTCAGTGTGTATCCTGTATGTAAAAGCTAATTCTATGTTGTACTGCAGAGAAGAACCTTTGAGGAATCTTAGTAAATATCTCCCCCCTGGTCATGGAGACCAAGACGTATCATAGTGTCTTCATATTTCTAACCTGTTTGCTGTTGATGGATCAAGTGGAATTTTAAATGACACTTCACAATCTTTACTGACTATATATTGTCCAATAGCTGTTTTTGCAAAGACATTGCTATTATACAGATGTAGCAGAGCTGAATTTGTTACTATGCTGTCTTTTTCTGTGCACCAGAATAAATCATGGACCTTACGTCCTATGGAGACAAACTTTGCTCTGCTGCATGTGTAGTGTGATTGAATGTAATCCTATAAATCCATTGTTCGGCACAGAGCCCCTGTTATGTTAATGAAGAGATTTTCTAGATAAAGGACATACATGCTGTCTCTGATATTTCATGCATGATTATGAACTGATCACTTTGTATGACGCATGTGTGTGGATGTTATGTAATATCAAGATTAAACGTTAATATTATGCATTTTCCAAGACGTGTTTCCAAGTGACTTTGGCCATTATATGGAGTTTTCATGAGTTAAATCATAAAGTAACACATTTTTTAGCCCCCCATAGGGGACTTCAACCTGTGATCTGGTTTGATCACTTGTATAATGCAATACTTCTCTATCACAGTATATAGGGATTCTTACTGGCACTCTATTACATGCTGCCAGAGGCAGGTTATAAAAATGGCAGGTCTAAGTGCCTTCAGAAGCCCCCTGAGATGCCATGACAATTGCCCGATACCCTGAGAACACAATTTATTCCTCTATCTATCTAGCCACTCAGATACCACATCCACTATTGATTGTGGCATCTGAGGAGTCTAACTGCCAGGATGGGAATTATCTCCAGTCCCAGCAGTGGTAGCAGGGTGTCAGCTGTATATGGCTACTTTCACATCTACGTTTTCCTTTCCGGATTTTGAGATCTGGCAGAGGGTCTCAAATATGGAGGAAAACGCTTCAGTTTTGTCCCCATTCATTGTCAATGGTGACAAAACTGAATAAACCGGAATGGAGTGAACCAGAATGCATTCCGTTCCGTTTTGTTGCATTCCCATGTTGGACCCAAAACCGCTGCAAGCAGCATTTTTGTGTGTGGCCTGGGAAACTGAACATGCTGGTTCCACCATCAAAAACCACCTAAGTCAATGGTGCTGGATCCATTTTTTTCAGACACAAAAAAAACCCCAGCACCCATTGACTTGGTATGGTATTTGATGCCAGATCTGGCATGTTCATTTTCGATATAATACATCCGGATCCATTCCGAATGGATGCAGCCGGTTGTATTATTCAAGCGGATGCGTTTTCCTTCGGTTTTGAGATCCTCTTCCGGATGTCAAAACCGGAAAGGGAAACACAGATGTGAACGTAGCCTAATAGAGCTGGCTCCTACAAATGATGGTGCGGGCACAGCTCCTGAGCCTGCGCCATCAAAGTCCCATACTTTTACATCATTTCACGTTAAATAGGTACTTGAGGCAATGTAATATTATTCTGCCGGGTAAAATTCCACACATTTTCCTCCCTGTTTTTATTTCTACAGCTTGCTATCTAAAACGGTGCAGGTTTTGACATAGAATTTTTATGTGGTTATAAGGCCTCCCCTCCAATTGATCTCAATGCCAATTTCCATATGGAATCTGCACCAAGAAAGAACATGTTGCTTTGCATTACACGGCACGAATTCTCAATCCACATGGCATATAAAAATACTCTGTATGAACTACAGCACAGATTCCCTATTTAAAATAATTGGAGGGGAATTGAAAGCAGATTCATGGAATATCCTCTGTGTGAACATGGTCTAAAAGAAGTCTGTGATGGGTAAATCTGCTGTGTACACCTTTGGAGACAATTTTGTTTATGATGGAATTTTACTGTCTTTGGGCTAAAAGTCATTTTTTTCAACTGGTCTTTATTAAAAATATTGAGCCTGTTTTAAAGGGTTAAGGGCCCATTCACACGACCACATGAATGGGTCCGCATCTATTCCGCAATTCTGTGGAATAGATGCGGCCCCGTTCACTTCAATGGGCGGCGTGCGATCTTGCCGTGCCGTGGCTCCGCAAGAAAATATAAAACATAGCAGACAAGAATAGGCATCTTCTATGGGGTGCCAGCAATGTGTTTTCCACAAAATGTGGAACACAAACCATTCAGCATCCGTGGTATTGAGGATCCGCATTTTTGCGGATCCGCAATACTACGGCCGTCTGAATGACCCCTGTTTGTCTATTTGTGTGAATTTGACTTTGTGCCATCATCTAATAAACCTTATACTGAGAGGTCATAAACACTTTTTAAGCCACATTCTTATCAGTAAGATAAGCCCTTAGCTATAATGTCAAAGTGCAGCGATAAGGGGCCATCAGGTGAGCGGCTGATGGGGCAGAGAGAAAATTCAGATCCTTTTACTAAAGCATCTCAGCTCTGCACAGAAAATAGGGCTCCATATTTTTAATAAAGACCAATTTTAAAAATGGCCTTTAAACCATAGCCTTTAAATGTCTGTTGGTCGTTTTGCAGGTCTGTCAGCAGAGGGCGCTGCTGCATCATGTTCTCTACTGTAAACTGCCACCACATGTGGTATCAGTGTTCATGATCCAAAAGGACATCCTACCCTGAAGTATAGTGACAGGGCAAATAAATGGAGCAGACACCCACCCCAGGGGTTGTATATTAAGGAGACGAAATAACACAGAAGGAACTTTCCATGTGTGATGTACACATGGTTCTCATATGACAAGCAATATTATCTGACTAAGGCTAAATTAATACAATTATATCCATTTTGCAGTCTGCACATTTTGCGGGGCCCATTGTAAAAATGCCTAATCTTGTCTGCAAAACAGACAAGAATAGGATATGTTCTATAATTTGAGCCACGGGCGCACAAATGCGGATGACATCAGCGTGCTGTCCGCATGTTTTACAGACCCGTACAAATGAATGGGTCCGCGTGCAGATTTGATGCAGATTAAAAATATGATTGTATGAATATAGCCTAAGACTTATTTCACATAAGCGACAAAGAATGAGTCAGGATGTGCTCAGGGAAAAATTGATGGTTTGCAAGTTTAAACCCTATAACGACCCCCCCTAATGCCCGGGCCCCTCAGATAGATTATACTTACCCTGCTCCTCGACACCCGCATTGCTCCTGATGCCCGTGCGGCTGCAGCGATGTTAGAGAGGCTTGTCATGGCCTGCTGTTGGGTGCCTCCTCCATCACCAGACGTTTTGATCCATGTGAAGGCGGGAGCACCCAACAGCACACTGCAAAGGGGACGAGCCTCCGTAGCATCACAGGTGACACAAGGCAAACTCGTCCCCTTCGCACCCTGCTATTGGGTAACCAACCCCCCCATTCATTTCTATGACACCAGGCCTGAGTGAAAAACCCGTAATACAGACCATGCTGCGATTTTTCCTGAAGATGAACAGTGGTAAACAACGCTTGTGTAGACATTCTCATTGAAATGAATAAATCAGAATTCAGTCTGGATGCCATCCATTCACAATCTGCATCACATCCGGACAGAAAACTCACCTGTGTGAATGAGGACATAAAGGAGTCTCAACATCACAACACCTTTTCAAAAGGAAATTGCAGGTCCGGGGTCTGAAAACCCCAGAAATCAGCTGCAAACCGCTACACATGAGAAATGTACTATATGGCGACATTCAGAGTATCGGGAGACCACATAAATGGACAGCTGCTGTAATAGTTTGTAGTCCGGAGTTGGGGAGCCCCCCCTATGATGTCCATGTGCCCTAAGTGGGGTCATCCTGCCCTTACTGAATCCAGGTTTCCATAGGCTGATAGGTACGTTGGGCTATAATTTTGTCCGTGCTCTATATTCATCCCGGGATCCCTCACAACAGGGCGTGAAATGGATTATGAACAAGGTTGTTTGAAATCAATGGACAATGATTTCTGAAATCCCAGGACTTGTGTCAGTTCACCACCTCACATTGTGCGCATCGCACGCCCGCTGTACACTGATTATTAACTGAATTAACGTTGTAATTCTCCGCCATGCTGGTTTAGCGAGCATAGGATTTGAGTATCAATTCCATATTCTTTTCAAGATCTATGCTTGCTGTCAGTGAATTCCTACATCCGGAGGCTGTAAAACCAGAAGGACCTAATACTGAGAATTTGTTGCAAGTGTAAACAAGTAAAGAAGTTGATACATTTTACCTGAATTGATACATTGTAGCAAACTATGAGGACAGAGATTGTCTATGCTTTATACAACTATTAGGCCTCTTTCACAGGAACAATACGAATTGACTCTGGATGCGTTCAGTGAAACTTGCACCATTTCGCAAGCAAATTCAGTCAGTTTTTCACGCACGGGTGCAATGCGTTTTGATGCGTTTTTCACGCCTGTCGAAAAAAACTGAAGGTTTACAAACAACATCTCTTAGCAACCATCAGTGATAAATGCTTGCACCCGGACAGCATCTGGATTACATCCGGACTGCAATGCGTTTTTCACGGAAGCCCCATTCACTTCTATGGGGCCAGAGCTGCGTGAAAAACGCCGAATATAGAACATGTGGCTATTCTCACACAACTCAGAACTGATGCGTGAGAAAAAAAAACAGAGCCACTGAAATGAATAGGTCAGGATTCAGTGAGGATGCTATGTGTTCACTTCACGCATCGCACCCGCACAGAAAACTCGCTCATGTGAAAGGGGCCTTAGGCCACCTGCACACGGGTGCTGGTGAACGCGCATAAGATCCGGATCAATTTCCATACGGATTTATGTACTTTTCTCTAGCATATTTGCACCAAATTCCGAAATGTACAATTGCAGACATGCTATTTTGTTTGAAATCCGTGCGGCAGGTCAATATCGGCTTTGTGTAATCTCATACACTTTGCTGGCACTGTAATACGTTGCAGTTTTTCCACACGTGTTCCACAATATGCGCAGATGGCTTATTATGATGCCTCCACACACCACATATTTTGTTGCAGAATTTTCCACAACTGACAATCAGCTCAATTCACCTGAATGGAGCATTCAGAAATCCATGCGGTTAATTCCCCATTCAAATGAATCGAACTGATTTTTAGTTGCAGAAAATTCTGTAACTGGCGCCTTCACACGCGGCAGATTTTGTGGCAGAAAATTCTGCGACTGAAAATCAGTTCCTTTCATTTGAATGGGGGAGCAAGCACATGGATTTCTGCAATCCCCATTAAGGTGTATGGAACCAATTTTCAGTTGTGGAATTTTCTGCCTGTATGTGAAGGGGCCCTTAGGGGGGGGCCATGGGAAGTATTAAGGGGCACATTTATTCAGACTAGCGTTTTAGACGCCAATCTCAATAAGCCCCTGCGCTGGCCTTCGGTGTATCCACCACCGATTCTAAATGTAAGACAGACATCTTGCTGACTTATATTTAGACCACTTTTTACGGCTAAACAGGCGTAGAAAATGATGAATGAGATGGGCCTGTCCCCTTCCCTGCACATGTCATGCCCCCATTTTTAGACCTGGCATGAGCATGGAAAAAGTTGCAGATTCTGCTGCACCATGGCATGAGACAGAATCTGCACCAGATATACGCCACAAAAGTGGCATATATCTGGTCATAAATTACCCCTAAGTCTATATGGGCTGCAATTTAAAATTAGTGAATAAATAACAATGTATCTTAATCTAGAAATTGACAAGAAAGTGCTAGGAGAAGCAGGCCCCACATCAAAATTGAAATACCCCTCCTTGTTGGCCACTTTTGTCCCTGCAAATATCAGATTTGGCAAGGATACGGTTTAAAGCACCTGCGCATTATCCTGTACTGGACAAACCATTTACCAGGGTTAATGGTGAAGTATGGTGGGGCCAAATTCATGGAAGAGAAATGACTATCTATCTATTTATCTATCTATCTATCTCTAGTTATCTATCTGTTTATCTATTTATTTATCTATCTAATCTATCATCTTTCTATCTTTGTATCCATCTGATGAGCTGTCTGTCTCTCTGTCCTTCTATTATCTAATTACAGTATCTACATTTCTATAACCTGATATATCTTTCTTTGTATGTATCATTTTATATCCATCTATACATCTGCTATCTATTTATCTATCAGTCTATCTAGCTTACTCCCATGTACGTATCCTAGGGTTGTTGGGAATGTGCAGTGTGATGAAAATCCTGGAGAAAAAAAGGGGAAGGGATGACATACCAAACCGACCATTTATTCATTTATTTATTTATATCTATATTATATCTATGATCTACCTCATATAATCTGTATATCTCACACCTGCCTATCAAGACCATATCTAATATATATTATTATTATTATTATTATTATTTATTATTAAAGCGCCATTCATTCCACAGCGCTGTACATGTTAAAAGGGGTTTACATACATAGTCTAGACAATTGCTCTAGGACAAACAAGTTACAGACTGGTACAGAAGGAGAGAGGGCCCTGCCCATGAAGGCTTACAATCTATGCGGTATGGGAGGACACAGTAGGTGAGGGTAAAGCTGGTCATGGCACTGTAGAGGCAGCAGGGTCACAGGTTGTAGGCTTGTCTGAAGAGGTGGGTTTTCAGATTTCTTTTGAAGGATTCCACTGTAGGTGAGAGTCTGATATGTTGGGGTACAGAGTTCCAGAGCATTGGGGCTGCGCGGGAGAAATCCTGGAGGCGATTGTGTGAAGAGTTGATAAGAGTGGAGGAGAGAAGGAGGTCTTGTGAGGATCAGAGATTACATGTGGGGATGTATCGGGAGAGTAGTTCTGAGATGTAGGGAGGGGACAGGTTGTGGACGGCCTTGTATATCTCATATAATCTATTTGTCTCACATACATCTGTCTATCATCCATCTATCTCATACCATCATGGATTGTTTCTATTACGTCTCTCACAATAGCTATTCCTCATTTTACATATCAAGTGCTCCATGCCTAATCTCTAGATATCCTTGCAGGACTAACCAGATTTGTTAAAAAAACAACATACAGCACTGCTGACGATCTGCATTGGTATCTAGCACTACTTGGGCACATTGTAATCACTGTATAACTTGATGTGCTGTTAAAATCAAGTTAAAAAACAGAGGTTGACCTGCATCTTCTCACCTGGCTTCCCCACGGAACAGAATTTTATAAATTAAGAGAAAATATATTTTTGTGACCTAAATCTTATTTATTTATGTATTTATTTATTTGGGGGGAATTTTTTGGGGGGTAATTGCTCTTCACCAGTAGGTTCCACCTGATGAAGTTGTCCTGTTTGTTGCTGAGAAGACACTTCAGTTATTATTCTCTGGTATTGTGTTCTCAAGAAAATAAGGATTTCTCAATGTATTTGCCCTTTAACTTTTTTGTCTAGGAAAAATGTCTTTACAAAAGGCTTGTTAGTTAAGGGTCCACAAAGCCCCGATTGTGTGTAACTCACTGCCCTGCACCTACTGACTCCACTGTTATGTTAATGGAGCTCAGCTTCCTTCCACTTTACTGACTTTGTGTCCCTGAGACTGGGTTTGGGATAACAATCACTAGTTTTGGTTGATTCCCCCCATGGTCCTGGTTGTGTCCCCTCCTGTGACTGGATGAGAGCCAGAACCTTCATCTAGGTCTGCAGCTGTATAGAGTTCAGCCTTAGCTGTGGATAGATTGCAAGCTCTTTGTCATGGTGGGAAGATGACATCTCCTGAAGCCCCATCTCACTGTGAATAGCAGGGGGCGTAGCAGCGATTCTCCTCGCCCTAAGGTGCCCGAAGATCCCTGGGATTTGCCATAAAAACTTCATTTTCTCTACAGATACACAGGAGTGATTTGTTCTTGTCAAAAATACACTAATTCTTCTAGAAAGTGAAAGTTTGAGACAAAGTCAAAAGACTTCACCACTGATGAGAGAGTCAATGTAATGTGAATGGATGAGGATTAGATAGATAGATAGATAGATAGATAGATAGATAGATAGATAGATAGATAGATATGAGATAGATGACAAATGATAGATGATAGATAGATCGATAGATACTGATGAATATAAATAATAATAATAATAATTAATAATAATAATAATAATAAATAGATAGATAGATGACAAATAGATAATAAATAGATAGACATATATGAGATAGATGACAAATGATAGAAAGATAATAGGTAGGTAGATAGATAGATAGATAGATATTAGATAGATAGATAGATAGATAGATAGATAGATAGATAGATAAACTATAGATCTCCCCACTCCCACACTCTGTAGACAGCTCTTCTGTGTATACATTGTGGCAGGACATGGCTGTGAAGTGATAGTAGCTTTCTCTGAGGAGTGCTCCTGGCCTTTGTCATGTTAACCCTGGTGAAGTGCTTTAGTGGCAGGACAGATGTTTACCTCCTGACAGCAGACAATGGCCGCGGCCTCATGTATGACAATGAAGCTGGAGCTTTTGTCCCCATTCAGACCTCTTCTTCCAGAGCCGCACCACAAAGAGAAAGCCTCTACTAACAATGTAGCAGATAAAACTACTTTCCCTTTTATTATGTCCATGGAGAGGTTGAGTAACACAATGTGATGTTAATAAGCCCCCAGTCCTCCTCTTCAGCTCCTCACATCAAATGCACAGCTTAGGGCTCAGCCATTGTCCCCAAACCAAACCCAGGGCCCTTAAACAACTCTATAGTGAACTCCATAGAAATACTCTTCTGTCTGTTTGATCTGAGATTACATTGCTGAAATGGACGCGTGCCCTTTAAATCCCTTTACCCTATAGATTTCTTACATATTTTGATCGCCTCTTTACATTGATATCAAGCTCCCCGTCCTCTGGGACGCTGCAGGTTACTGCATAGCAGAGCTGAGGTAGTGCCAGTTATTAGAGCCATCGGAAAGGGACACACTCCCGTCTTCTCGCTCCAGGCAGGATTTTCAGGCTTTTTTCCTGATAAATTGAAAGATTTCAGTCCACAGTAATCCCGGGAGCCTCATAAAGAAGACCCCTGCGGGCAATAGATGGAAAGGGACAGGAGGGGGCAGCTTTTACTTCTTCTGTTTTGATACTTTTAGAGATTTGATATTTTGTAGTTAAGTTGTTGAAAAAAAAGTTTCACATTTTCAATGGTTTTAAAAATAAATATTGACTTTCTAAATCACCAATTTTTCTGTTAATAATCTCACTATATTCTTACCAGTAGTTCTAGTAGTATTAACGTTATTCTGCTAGTAGCAGTATTATCACCTGGTTTAGTAGAAGTAGCATTAGTATACCTGCAGTAGTCAGTGTGCCACCTATTACCAACATTATGAATAGAAGTACGAGTAGACTATCATTATTATTATTATTATTATTATTATTATTATTATGTTCATATACTACTTAGTAGGAATAATATGCTGCTAGTATTATTGAGAATACTGTTCCATTAATACTAGTACTAGTAGTAGCACTATTATAAGCAGAACTATCACATTCACAACCTTTCCAAATAAAAGTATGGTTAGTAATTGCAGCATTGGCTGTCTTGTTAGCACAATTACTACTCCTATTATTATTACTACAAGCAGTGCTATTGTTAAGGCTATATTGCTACCACTGTTATTAGTAGAAGCAGTAGGATTAGTATACTATTAGCACTGTTATTTGTAGCAGAAGGGGTAGGTGTAGGATAATAGTATTATTGCCATTATAAACACCAGAAGTAGTGATGGTAGTACTAGTAGGGTGAGGTTTAGGATAGAATTATTATTTAGTAGTAGTGCTGGTGGTGGTAGTTGTAGGAGTGGTAATGATAGTACTAATAGAATGAGGGTTACTATACTTCTATTATCATAGTAGTTGTAGTAGTGATGTTAGTACTAGTAGGGTGAGGGTTAGTGTATTATTTGTATTAGTGAAGGTAGTACTAGTGAGTTGAAGGTTAGGATACTTCTATTATCATTAGTGGTAGTAGTAGTAGTAGTAGTAATTTAGTAGTGTTGGGATGAGGGTGAATATGCTACTATTATTATTATCACCTTTATTAATAATAGTAAAAGTAGTAGTGAAGTAGAGATGTAGTACAAATGAGGTAAATGGTAAGATACTTAAATTATTTTCATTATTAAAACAAGTAGTGATCGTAATACTAGTAGGGTGAGGGTACTGCTATGATTATTGCTGTGTATACTGGTACCCTATTACATTCATTATTATGTTCTATCATCTTTTCTATTATTCGGTTATTTATTTTGCATTACTAGTTATTACTCCTTGTGGTCTGGTATACATCTCTCTGTATAACCCATCAGGGCAGGCATTTGGCAATATGAGATGTGTCTGCGGACCTCCCATAGCATCTATGCGTACTGGTCCTGATCCCCGGGATCGGTAGGTGAAGCAGAATAAGGTTTAGATGGTATTCTGTGTGGTGGATGGTACTCTGTGTGATAGATGGTACTCTCTGTCCTAGGCCTCTGGGACATGCTGCAGGCTATGTGTAGGACCGTGAAGAATTGTAAATTTGCTGAGACAAGCTGATTACTGGCAGAAGCTGTGCTCCTGGAGAGACCGTGAAACCAGAGCAGCCCCATGCAGAGGCCGCAGGCGGCGCCCTCCCTGCGACCACAACCTCCGCACTAATGGGACATGTCACTAATTTTCCACTAGTTAATGTCAGAATGGACTGAAGCCAGAAAGAGAGGAGGGGGCGAGGAGAGGAGAGACCTGCCCATTATTTATGGCACTGAGAGAGGGCAGGAGAGGAGGGGGCATCAGGGAGTCCCAGCAAATCTATTATTTCTATATTTCTATCTATCTATCTATCTATCTATCTATCTATCTATTCATATCTATCTATTCATATCTATTATCTTTCATCTATGTCGCTTATGTAGTCTAATAACCTTCAGTTTCCCTTCAGTCTTTTTTTACTGAGTTAAGTAAGAATCAAGATTTTCCTCTCCTGTGATTGGATATGATCGGTAACTGAGCGCTGCCCAGCTCAAAACTATACAGTAAATTCAGGAGGCCCTCACAGGATTCAGGAGGCACTCACAGGATTCAGGAGGCACTCACAGGATTCAAGAGGCACTGACAGGATTCAGGAGGCTCTCACAGCAGGCACTCACAGGAGGCACTCACAGTATTCAGGAGGCACTCACAGTATTCAGGAGGCACTCACAGGATTCAAGAGGCACTCACAAGATTCGGGAGGCACTCACAGCTGGTACTCACAGTATTAAGGGGCACTCACAAGATTCGGGAGGCACTCACAGCTGGTACTCACAGTATTAAGGGGCACTCACAAGATTCGGGAGGCACTCACAGCAGGCACTCACAGTATTCAGGGGGCACTCACAGGGAGGCACTCACAGCTCTCTTTATTGTTTTATTGTTTATCTCTCCATTGTTACAAGGTTTTTTTCACTAGTGCTATTGAGGTAATATTAAACCACATAATTGATATCACCATTAGGGGCGCTAATGCGAGAAAGATTATTAGCTGCTGGTAATGAATGGTAATATTACCTTTCATTATGCACACATAATAGCTATAGGGCACAAATAATACACACCATTTACTCTCTTAATCCTGTTGCATACATGTTACCTGCTAGAGAACCTACACCAGACAACACATAAACCAATGGACCTTAAAGCCCCTTTCACACGAACGACACAGATTCAGTCCGGATGCATTCAGGGTGCTTTCCGGAAAACTCGCACCCAGTTTTGACTGCGATTGCGTACGTTCGTTCAGTTTTTTCCCCCGCAGGTGCGATGCGTATGGATGCATTTCGCACGCGCGTGATAAAAAACTGAATGTTTACAAACAACATCTCTAAGCAACCATCAGTAAATCACACATTGCATCCGCACTTGCGTGCAGATACAATGCGAATTTCACGCAGACCCATTTACTTCCATGGGGCCAGGGCTGCATGAAAAACGCAGAATATAGAACATGCTGCGATTTTCACGCAACGGCGAACTGATGCGTGAAAAAATTCGCCCATGTGAAAAGGCCCATTGAAATGAATGGGTCAGGATTCAGTGCGGGTGCAATGCGTTCGCTTCACGCATTGCACCCGCACGGAAATCTCGCCCGTGTGAAAGGGGCCTAAAGGGATTGTCATTGACCATTTTCAGAAAATACCATTTTAGGGCATTTTGAGTTAAAGTGGAGGTCTCTTACTTGTAAAGAAATCAGCTACTAAAATTATCTGAGGAGTATCCCTGGCACCCCAGAAATAGTCCATTCATTACAATGGGGCTGCGTAATACTACCATGTAATGGCTCTCAAGGAAGATATTTCCCCATGTTCACCCCAACAATTACTGGGGGGTTACTGAAGAAAAATCTTTTATAATTGTCCACACTCAGGTCCATTTGACCAGGGTTGGCTATTGATAATCTACTAATTAATGGACATAGGGACAATAGGGAAATGGGGTTCTCTAACCCAGTGACTTTATAAATTCCCCATGACAATGCATAGACCCCCTCACACCCCCAAATCCTTATGACATTTTAAAAAGTACATGACCACACTTATTTGATTTAAACATTTCAGCTTTTATTTTACATCATATATACAATTTGCAGTATAAAAATAAAGCTATTCATATAATCTATATAGAATATCCAATCTCACTGAGCTATGGCCGGCATACACCAGATTACATATATTCTTATAAAGAACAGAAGGATTTGCCTCCAGAGGAGTGGGCCCTATGGGTTTAGAGGGATCACCATGGTCTCCACACATTCTGCACTGGACATCTACTGCTACTGGGGTTCAGAATAACAGGACTATGGATTATGGTCTGTGCTGGCCGCTCAGTGCTGCCTGGGAGAGGTGCTGGATCAAGACATGGTGACTTGACTTTGTTGGGTTGATGACTCCATGAACTTGGGTATGAGACATTTGCAGGGGTCTTCTGGTGGGAGATGAATCTAGTAGGAGAGGCAGATTTGAAAGTGTGGTTGCTGTCCTTGGTGCTGAAACAAGTCATCTGCAAGACCAGGGGCTGGTCCTTGACTAGGGAGAGTTGTCCCATGTGTCCACCACACTCCTCAGACTTTAGCAGGAACTGGCTCACACTGTTCAGACAGTTTGTGAATCCAGCTTCAAATTCTGAACTTCTGAAGACTGGAGAGCCTGCTGAATAGAGACATCACTGGTCAACGTCAATGTTTAAAAGGGGTGGTTGTAGCGAGATAAAGATTAGATAGATAGATAGATAGATAGATAGATAGATAGATAGATAGATTAGATATATATTAGACAGAGATAACTAGATAGATAGATAGATAATAGATAGATAATAGATTAGATAGATAGATAATAGTAAATAGATATATAGACATGAGATAGATAATAGAGAGATGATAGATAATAGATTAGATATGTGATAGATAGATAGAAGATTAGATATGTGATATATAGATAACAGATTAGATAGATTGTTAGATAATAGAGAGATGATAGATAGATAATAGATTAGATATAATAGAGAGATGATAGATTGATAATAGATTAGATATGTGATATATAGATAATAGATTAGATTGATAGATAATAGAGAGATGATAAATAGATAGATAGATAGATAGATAGATAATAGATACAAAGGTAGATAGATAGATAGATAGATAGATAGATAGATAGACAGGAGATAAATAGAACTTAAAGCACCCCACATTAATATAAAAGGCCCCATTTACCTTGTACAGAGTTCTGCAGAGTTTTCAGGTATTTCACAGTTAGTTCTAGAATATCTGCTTTTTCTAACTTGCGTTTTCTAATCTGCAATGGATAAAAACATGATATTTAGCACAAACAGTTCTGCCTGCCTTATACCATATATACCATCTATATACCCTATATATCATATATATACCATCTATATACCATATATACCATCTATATATCATCTATACACCATCTATATACTATATATACCATATATATCATCTATATATCATCTATATTGGAGCAGTTATCTAATAACAGGAAACAGATGACTTACATTCTGGGAGTAATTCTTTTCCAGAAGGGTTTTGAGCTGTTCCAGGGACACGTTGATCCTGGCTCTTCTCTTTTTCTCCATCAATGGTTTGGAGACCTGGGAGATAACACAGACATTAGCGGTGGTCACATATACTATAATACCAGTCATACCAGCTAGAGGGGAGGCTACTGTATACTGGGATGATACAGACCTTCCGGAGGCTGCTGGGCTCCCTGGACTCGGGATGGGTCACCATGGTAGAGATTGTTGAGTGTTCTCTTGGAAGACAAGATGTAAGTGTGATGGTGCCTCTGAAGGAATCCCCATTTATACACTCCAATCTTTTACATCTGAATAGGACACTTGACCCATGGCCTCTGGCCATCAAAAGACAAAAGAATCACTCCAATGTCCAATCAACCATAAACCCTTTCACAGCTCAATAATTGAAGGAACATTAGTTTCATAGAACCTGATTTACAAAGGAGATTCCGCTCTGCTGTTCTCAACAGACATATATAAGGATGGATAGATAGATAGATAGATAGATAGATAGATAGATAGATAGATAGATATGAGGTAAATAGAAAAAGATATAGAGACAGACAGACAGGCCAACAGACACAGATTATATATATATATATATATATATATATATATATCTATATATATATATATATCTATATCTCAAGAGAGAGAGAGAGATAATATATACAGATTTGAAGCAGATGATAATCACACATGGATGATAAATGCATTATATTTTAAAAAATATAATTAAAATAGATGTGACAGATCGATCAATAGATATTATTCTACAAACTATTCAGACATAGGGCATGAGACCCCCCTATCCATATTAACATCGGTGTGGCAGCCCCCACAGGGCATATCCTCCAGCAGGAGACCCCCACAGTGCACTAGGGATACGGTCATTCATCCCTTTCTCCCCTGGTTTCACGCTCCATCCTGATGTACAGCTCCTCTCCATGCTCAGGGTGCTGACTAATAATAGCAATTTTCTGCTCCCTGTAGATCGGAAGTAAAAGATGATCTTATGTTCCGCTTGTGATTGAGACATAAGAAACATACGGTGGAGTTATTACCCCTCACCCTCCACAGGTTCCCCCAACAGCACACTGCCCCTCCACCAAGTCATCTGTACAGAGCAGAGGAGCTGTGTGTACACTGGAGTGATCTATCTATTATCTATCTATCTATCTAATCTATCTAATCTATCCATATGTCTATTATGTGTCTATCTATCTATCTATCTATCTATCTATCTATCTATCTATCTAATCTATATATCTAATCTGCCTGTCTATGTAATCTATCCATATATCTATTATCTATCTATCTATCTATCTATCTATCTATCTATCTAATATATATATCTAATCTGCCTGTCTATGTAATCTATCCATATATCTATTATCTATCTATCTATCTATCTATCTACCTAATGTGCCTATCTAATATCTATCTATCATGAATTATTTATGTAATATCTGTCTCTATCAGTTTTTCCCTATACAGGGCTGACATGTTGGATGTTTGCAGGGGCAGTCCATCTGCTGTCAGTGTCCTCTCCGCTGTATTCTTCTTCCAGGAGAGTGTGGAGAATCAGGCAGAATAGGCCGGAGCCTGGAGGAGGTGCAGGAATTCTCTTCTCTGTACTCTCACTATTTCACAATTCCTGAGAGGTATTCACTAGGAGATGGGGATTGTTGTGCTGCTGACATTCTGCACAGGACTGGAGCATAGACTTTATATGGCTACAATTTTCTTGTAATCAATGTGAATAGGCTGTTTTATGTCATTGTTTTAATGTTTTTGCTTCAGTTTTTCAGTCCATATAATTAAAATATATAAAACTCATGTCACATTCACCATTCACAGTCATCATGATGTTCTGACTAATTTCCATTTTCCTAACTCTCATAAACAAAGAGTGAAGGGGTATTCCAGCCCACAGCATTCACCAACTATTGGTTAGGTGAATGTTTTGTTGGTCTCCAACTGCTGAGACCCCCACCAATTGCCAGAATGAGGGTACCATCTCCACTATTTTAATGGAGTGGCGGTCAAGCATGGGGCTGACAGCAGACGCCGAGCAGAAGGGTTGGACCCCCCCAATCTAGTAGTTATCACCTGTCCAGTGGATTGGTTATAATTTGTTATTATCGGTATACACCTTTAAGAACCAAGCCAGTTTGGGTCTTGAGGACCTGCATAGTAATGCACAGTCGTATGAGTTGGACCCTACAATTATGTGACGTCTTGTCACTATGGACAGGAAGTGGCGGGGGAAGAATGGATAAAAATGAAAATAATAATGTATTAAATAAATATTAGGGGAGGTTTTCACCAGAATTGTTCAAATTGCTTAATAAAATGAAGAAGATGTCAGGAACAAGATCTGTCCGATGTGTTTAGGCCCTTTTTTTTTTTTTACTTTACTTTTGATAAGTGTCTATAAACAAAGGAGAGGGTAGTTAAAGGGGTGGTGCCATAGGATAGGAGATAACTAACTGAATAATGGGGTCCGACTGTCTTGTCCTCCAAAAATCCCAAGAATGGGCGTCCTGTTCCCCTGATTTGGTGGTGCAGCAGGTCAGGCATGCTCCTTGCCGCTCCATTCATTCTCTATGGGACTGCTGGAGATAGACAAGTACCATTCTCAGCTATTTCTGGTGTTCCCATAGAGAATGAACTGAGTAGCAAGGCACGGGCTCAACCGGCCAATCTATCAGATCAGGGGAATGGGACCCCCATTCTTAGGATTGTTTGGGGTGCCAGTGGTCAGAATCCCACCAATCAGTTAGTTACCCCCTATCCTGTGGATAAGAAATAACTTCAAAACATGGCTCAACCCCCTTAGAGAGTTATTCCCATCAAGAGCTCGGCTATTTTCAGCGGCCCCGTAGAAATGAATGGAGAGTGGCTGCGCGTGCACAGTGCGCCCTACGTTCATTTCCCCGCTCCGTTCTTGTTGTAGGTGTGGGTCCCAGAGGTGGAACCCGCACCTATCAGACAATGGGGGCATATCCTAGCGATATTCCCCCATTGTCTATGATGGCAAAACCCCTTTAAATGGAGTCATAGAATGCGCCAGATTTATTAATTTCATGCAAATATTTTTTTAAAGCGCCTAATGGACCAAACCAGAGTCGGAATAGCAGCGGTGAGGTATTGGTGAGTTTGGCTCAGGCCGTTCTGACAGATCAGAAGACAGAACAATAAACGGTGATGTCAACCTAACCTTATTTTTTATTTTTAACCCTTGTGTAACATTTCCATGGAAAGCGCCTTTAATTTTAGAAGACATGAATAAATCTGCCTCATGGTGTGTCCTGATAGAACAGACCTGAACTTAGGACCATAGAAGGTTTACTTCCACATTTCCCCGCCATAGCAGAGTTGCCCCCTGCATATGTTCTACTGAAGGCCTTTGTGGCCGGCAGTTAATAGGTGTAATTCAGCAGTACAATAAGCCAGCACCTCTATGCATTAGAACAGTGCGGTGTGCAACACAAGAGCCTCAAATTAACAAATTAGCAGAGCTGTAGAAGTAATTTGTTATTTAATGACGGTCTGGCTGTGCCTGCAGGGGGAATATCACCAGCCTGCCACCGGTCATTTGCAGTTAAAAGGAACAAAACAAGACTGGACATTATGGCAGGATCCAATGCCCCATGCAGAATATTGCCCTATAAACTGAGCATTGCTGGCATATGTCCTCCCTATATTCTGCTGTATATAGACTGTATAGGTAGCCCTGTCCTATAAAGGGTTCATTCTTAGACAGTTTCAGCAGGGGTCCTTGCTCCCTCTTTGAAAATAGGACTTTTATATTTACAGCCTATACATAATAGAAATCTGAGATTAAAAAAAAATGTGTGAGATTGCACAGAAGTGTGAGGAACGTACAACAGCAAAAAATGCGGATCCGCAATACCACGGATGCCGCCCAGTGTGTGTTCCACAATTTGCGGAACACATGGCCGGGCACCCCGCTCAAAATGCTTATTCTTGTCCGCTGTTGCAGACAAGAATAGGACATGTTCTATAATTTCTTTGCGGAATAGGTGCGGACCCGTTCAGGGCCGGTCCACAACATGTGGATTACTGAACTGAACTCTGATCTCCATATACTCCCTAAGGTGATCTACAATGGTTCTAGAGGAATAATATCAACTATAAGAGTCTGGCTATATTATACCCATCTGATGCCTCCCTAACACAGCTTGGGACATCTTTATACATATGTTGCATAGTGTTGAGACAAAAAACAATTATAAAACCCAAATAGATAGATAGATAGATAGATAGATAGATAGATAGATAGATAGATAGATAGATTATAGATAGATTAGATCAATATATAAATAGAGAGATATAAAGAGATATAGAGACAGACTGGCAAGCAGACACAGATGAGATAGAGAGAGAGATCCAGACAGATAAATAGATTCAGATGATATATAAATAGAGAGATAGGTAGATAGGATATGATAGATATCTATTTATCTATCTATCTATCTATCTATCTATTTATCTATCTATCTATCTATCTATCACATGGATGATAAATGGATGATATTTCAAAAATATCATTAAAATTGGATTTGAGACAGATCGATCAATAGATAGTATTCTATAAAATATTCAGACATAGGGCATGAGACCCCCTGTTCATATTAACATCGGTGTGGCAGATGATAGATAGATAGATAGATAGATAGATAGATAGATAGATAGATAGATAGATAGATAGATAATAGTGGATAGATAGATAGATAGATAGATAGATAGATAGATAATAGTGGATAGATAGATAGATAGATAGATAGATAGATAGATAGATAGATCCCTAGCCCTATAAAGAGCTTTCCTCTTTTCTCCCCCAGGCTTCAATCCTAAATAATGACTACTTTCCCTTTTATTGTGGATCCTGATCTCAGCCCCTGCCCCTCACTGCTGTGTGCCCTCCAGGCAAGATGACACCAGACTGTGGAAAATTGCAGGGACACCCCCAACCTTTTTAAAGGCTCAAGGCTCTTGCTGTCATCACTTTCTACTGTTCTATTGTCTCTGGAGCACCACAAGTCCTAGAAGTGCATCTGGGGAAGCACAAATTACAGCAGGCACCACTTTCCGTCTCCTCACAGCTCAGTAGAGGGCTCCTTTCTATTTGTTGCACAATAAGTCCCAGCAGCATTTGTAGCAACAGAGCCTCCTCTCTACCTCTCAGGGTTTTCTTCCTTCTTGGGCACCACAACTCTCAGCAGAACCCCCTGTTTTGTCGGGAGTACTTGAAGTCCCAGCAGACTCACTTCTCCTGCTTAGGGCACTGCAAGCGCAGTAAATGGATTTCACCCAGGGTTAGCACAGGTTCTACAAGCTATCCTTCCTGGCTGCTGGAGCACCACAAGTCTCAGCAAACCAGAATGCCTAAAAGTCTTAGAAGAATAACCAGTCCTGTCAGGGTACCAAAACCTGTACTTGGGTAGCAGACGGTCTAGTATGGAGTTTTCTTTTTGGCAGAATGACATATGCTTATGGGGCACTACAAGTCTGAGCATAATAACCTGTCTTGATTAGGGTAGTATAATATATCAAGCCTGGGGCATCCCGTGTTTCGGCAGAATAACCTGTCCTGTCCAAGGCAGTAAAACTGTCATGTCCATTCCTGTCTGTAGCACCACAAGTCTCAGCAGAATTTCATGTCCTGCCCGAAGCATCTTATAACCCTCAGCAGCAAGTGAGCTCACTTGTCTGGAGCACTACAAGACCCAGCAGACCAGCACCCACAGATACAGAAGTACAGGCACGTGTCTGCACCCTGCACCCTCCTGTATCCATACACTCATCCCTGGAGAATTTCTATAGACTTGTAAAAGTTGTTTAAAGTTTTGTGACTTGGAAGAAGAACAAAGACTTTGTAGGAAAACTGTACTGGAGTGAATGGTAAATGGAGACAAATGCATAGAAACAGCACTTTGTGAGGAGGGCCAGTCTGAATAGGTCCTGAGAGGGAGCTGGGCTACTGATGGGATTACTGGGCATTGTGTGCACTCAGGACAATAGGGCTTGTGGCACTTGGGGAGCCCACACTTTTGTCTCTATACACATGACATCTGACACTTGGCTACTCTGAATTGCTAAGCATCTGCCATGCATAACTAACCCAATAATCTACAAGAAAGGGGGGGGGGGGGCAATTAACTGTATTTTGGAGGGAAATGTGAAGAATATAGAGAAATGATAAAGAAAGAACAAAACTGGTTGAGTGGCAGGGATGTGTATTCAGTGCAATGGGACATTAAAGCTATGGAGCTAATTAGAGTCTAATTAGAACATGTTAATTCATTCATTCTAAAAGAGCCCATATTTGACAGGTGAATGTTCCCTATGGACCACATGAAAAGAATTTCCATGTAACAGCGTCACAAGAAAAATAAATAAATAAATACATTAAAAACAAATATAAATAAACAAATAAATTATACAGTAAATATAAATGTACCAGTTTGTTCGCCATTAGATATCGCGATGGTGTTGCCATCAAGCTAAACATAGGCTCCTGAATGGTACTGTAGGTGTGTCTTATAAAACAATAGGTCCCACTGTATTTTTCTATTAGGGCTCATGCACACAAACTTATTTTATTTCTGTGTCCTTCCGTTTTTTTTGCAGACCATATACGGAACCATTCATTTTAATGGGTCCACAAAAAAAAAACAAAGTTACTCTGTGTGCATCCCGTTTCCATATGCCCATATTTCCGTTCTGCAAAAAATAGAATGTGTCCTTATTGTCCACATTACTGATAGGGATAGTTCAGTTCTGTTAGGCCCCATTCACCACACGACCGTATTTTTATTATGTAATAATACGGGGGCCGCCCGGCGTGTGTTCCGCACGCTCGGAACACACGTCAGGTGGCCCCATTCAAAATGCCTACACTTGTCCGTGCGTGCGGACAAGTATAGGACATGCTTCATCGGAGCCGCGGCACGGAGCTAGCTCCGTGCGGTGGCTCCCTGCTCCATAGAGGTGAATGGGGACGCATCTATTACGCAATATTGCGGAATAGATACGGCCCCATTCACACGACTGTCTTAGGGGCCAGCTGTTCTGTTCCACAAAATATGGAAAGGACATGGACTTCATCCGTATTTTCTGCAGATCCATTTTTTGCAGACCGCAAAATACATACGGTCGTGTGCATGAGCCCATAGGTACGACCACAGGGTGCGGTCGTGACGCAGTCATGATGCAATTATCAACTGCAGCATCACATTTGCCAGTAGACGTCAACAGGGAAATATGTTTCTGAGACAGACATGACAGTTTCCTAGTTGCTGCTAGGTCATTTTGGTCGTCAGGAAAACCCTGATAATGCTAAAGAACCATGAAAATTCACAACAATTCAAACAGTCCATAAACGACTGCAGGCAAAAAGAGCGTTCACTAACCGCAGCATGGACACAACTGCAAGGTGTAGATATACTGTTAGGGCTCTTGCACAAGATTGTATGTATTTTGCGGTCTGCAAACGTGGATCCTCAAAAAAATGGATGACATCCGCGTGACATTTGTGTTGCATCTGTTTTTTTTTTTTTTGCTGATCCATTGTAACAATGCCTGTCTTTGCAAAAGACACGAATAGGACATGTTCTATTATTTTGTGGAACGGACATGCTGACATACGGACATGAAATGCACATGGAGTTACTTGTTTTTCTTTCAAGCCCCATTGAAATTAATAGTTCTGTATACGGACGTGTAAAAAAAAATGGAAGGGAAACGGAAGAAAAATATGTTCGTGTGCATGAGGAAAGCTGGGTGAGAATTCTTTTGGGAAGGATTAGGGTATGAGTTTCTTCAACGTGGATTTTGGTTTGGGATTTGCTGCAAATGCTTGGAAGTCATCTCCATTGACTTTCATGGGAAGACAGTTTGTTAATTTACACGGTGCTGTTCTTTTCTTCTCTCAGTTTTAAAGACCACAGCCTGGAAAAAAGAAGTGACGTGTTCATTCCGTATTCTGCACTAAATCCACATCCAAACTCACCATTGAAACAGACAGGATCAAAACCACATAAAAAATGCATCAAAAATGGTGTCGGAATAAACAAACAAAAACCAAAAAACGCATCCAAAAAACCACAAGGAATCCTGAAGTACATTCCATATCAGTTTTTTTTTTTCAGCACACAAAAAAAAACTCATTGTGAACATACCCATAAGCCTCTTTCAGACTAGTGAGTTTTCCGCGCAGGTGCAATGCATGAAGTGAACGCACTAAATCCTGACCTATAAGCGGTGGTGCAATGTCTGCCAGAACAGTAGTGACGCAGTGTCTCTCTCTACCCTAAGGAAGGAGGGTGCGATAGAGGAGAACTCTTTTATATGTTCCAATATAAGGCCTGCTTCCCGTATATCAGTGGCGCCTAGCCAGTTGTTTTAGGCTGAGAGCTGGACACAACTGATATATGTGTTTTGTCTGTACACAGGTCCAGCGTCTATACACTAATAGCTATAGACAGAAAATCATAGCATTCCGCGTTTATCTGCCCCTCCGTATTTTGACATATAGCATCATAATTGATGTGCCTAAAGTATGTGAACGATCCCATAGTAAACTATGGGATAAGTTCTGGTTTCAGTTCCCCTCTGGCATTTTCTGGAACTGAATTGGATTGCTGAATATACGTAAAGAGGTACACTTGCAAGGCCGCACCGCCAATTAGGCGAGATGCGGTGCGGCCCTCGTCACAGTTAGGAGGCAACGGCGGCGGGGCAGAGGGAGATGAGCCCTTCCATTGTGGAAGCGCTCATCTCCATATTCATCTGTATTGCCGTCCTCAGGACTGCGATACAGATGCCTGTGCTACGGGGCAGGGGAGGGAGAGGCGTCTCCCTTCCCCATTCATCTGATAGGCTGCAGGCCTAGTGCCTGCAGCCTATCAGAGGCCGGCGCAGGCGGCGCGATGATGTCATCGCGGGACACAGGCCGGCTCGATGACGTCATCTGTACAGCGCGGGACACAGGCCGGAAGAGGTTTGCATCGCTGATGGAGGTAAGTATAAGTGTTTATTTTTTTGTATGATGCAATTACGGACCGAAGCTCTTCTTAATGGCACTGGGGGCATTTCTCTTACTGGCACATGGGGGCACTGGAGGCATTTTTTTAGTGGCACATGGGGGCATTGAGGGCATTTTTATTGGCACATGGGGGCATTGAGGGGACTTTCTTACTGGCACATGGGGGCACTGGGGGCAATTTTTTTACTGGCACTTGATTCAAAAAGGGTCCAAAAACAGAGCCCGGGAACTATAGGCCGGTAAGTTTAACATCTGTCGTGGGTAAACTGTTTGAGGGTTTTCTAAGAGATGCTATCTTGGAGTACCTCAATGAAAATAAGCAAATAACTCCATATCAGCATGGCTTCATGAGGGATCGGTCATGTCAAACCAATTTAATCAGTTTCTATGAGGAGGTAAGTTCTAGACTTGACCGAGGTGAATCAATGGATGTCGTATATCTGGACTTCTCCAAAGCATTTGACACTGTACCACATAAAAGGTTAGTATATAAAATGAGAATGCTTGGCCTGGGAGAAAATGTCTGTATATGGGTAAGTAACTGGCTCAGAGATAGAAAACAGAGGGTGGTTATTAATGGTACATACTCAGATTGGGTCACTGTAACTAGTGGGGTACCACAGGGGTCAGTATTGGGCCCTATTCTCTTCAATATATTTATTAATGATCTTGTAGAAGGCTTGCACAGTAAAATATCAATTTTTGTAGATGACACTAAACTGTGTAAAGTAATTAACACAGAAGAGGACAGTACACTGCTACAGATGGATCTGGATAGACTGGAGGATTCGGCAGAGAAGTGGCAGATGAGGTTTAACACTGACAAATGTAAGGTTATGCATATAATGGAAGGAATAATGCAAGTCACCAGTACATACTAAATGGTAAAATATTGGGTAACTGACATGGAAAAGGACCTAGGAATTTTAGTGAACAGCAAACTAAGCTGTAGAAACCAGTGTCAGACAGCTGCTGCCAAGGCCAATAAGATAATGGGTTGCATCAAAAGGGGCATAGATGCCCGTGATGAGAACATAGTCCTGCCACTTTACAAATCACTAGTCAGACCACACATGGAGTACTGTGTACAGTTCTGGGCTCCTGTGAACAAGGCAGACATAGCAGAGCTGGAGAGGGTTCAGAGGAGGGCAACTAAAGTAATAACTGCATACCTCCCAACTTTTGAAAATTGCAAAGAGGGACAATGTGTGCGGAACGCATCATGGCAGTTTTTTTCATACTAGGCCACACCTCTAACTCCGCCCAAAACATAATTACTGGAGCTCCTGCGGCAATTTTTTCTTGTGCTTCATTGTCCATATAAATATTAGCTCATAAATCATCAGATTATAGAAATTTTAAAGTCAGAATTGCACCAAATAATGAAGTTTTGGTCTAATATACAGGTAGAAACCATACAGACACTTCAGTAAGGAGCAATTTAGTAAATGTATTAATGTACATTTATGCATTAATTCCCCAGGTCAAAAAGAGGGACATTTAACGATCAAAGAGGGACAGAGGGACTTGGGTCAAAAAGAGGGACGGTCCCTCCAAAAGAGGGACACTTGGGAAGTATGTAACTGGAATGGGTGGACTACAGTACCCTAAGATTATCAAAATTGGGCTTATTCACTTTAGAAAAAAGAGGACTGAGGGGAGATCTAATAACTATGTATAAATATATCAGGGGTCAGTACAGACATCTCTCCCATCATCTATTTATCCCCAGGACTGTGACTGTGATGAGGGGACATCCTCTGCGTCTGGAGAAAGAAGGTTTGTACACAAACATAGAAGAGGATTCTTTACGGTAAGAGCAGTGAGACTATGGAACTCTCTGCCTGAGGAGGTGGTGATGGTAAGTTCACTAAAAGAGTTCAAGAGAGGCCTGGATGTATTTCTGGAGGGTAATAATATTACAGGTTATAGTTACTAGAGAGGGGTCGTTGATCCAGGGAGTAATTCTGATTGCCTGATTGGAGTTGGGAAGGAATTTTTTTCCCTAAAGTGGGGAAAATTGGCTTCTACCTCACAGGGGTTTTTTGCCTTTTTCTGGATCAACTTGTAGGAAAACAGGCCGAACTGGATGGACAGATGTCTTTTTTCGGCCTTCTAAACTATGTTACTATGTCACATGGGGGCACTGGGGGCATTTTTTGACTGGCACATGGGGTCACTGGGGGCATTTCTTACTGGCACACGGGGGCATTTCTTACTGGCACATGGGGGCACTGGGGGCATTTCTTACTGGCACATGATTTGGGGGGCATCTATGGAGGTGGGACACTTTTTACTGGTACATTATTGGGGGAAATCTTGGGGGCACTTCTGGCACATTATTGGGGGCACTTCTCACTGGCACATTATTGGGGGGGCACTATGGGGGCATCTACTGAGGCCACAAAGAAGGGGTATTTTATATGGGGGTCTGTATAGGGGCATTTTATACTGGGACACATTATGGCGGGTACTATGGGGGCATCTACGGGGGGCACTAAGAAGGGGTATTTTATACTTGCAAATTATGGGGGACACTGAGGGCATCTACTGGGGCACTATTTAGGGGTATTTTATAATTGCACATTATGGGGCACTATGGGGACATTAGCTTAACTTGGGGGCATTTAAAGGTTTTTTTTTGCACTGGCACACATGAAGGGGCATTTTTGTACTGTCACATTATAAGGATAATTATTACTACTGGGGTTCTCTGGGGAACATGATTACTAGTAGGGGCACTATGAAAGCATTATTACTTCTGGGGCACAGTGGGGACATTAGTACTGTTGGGGGCACTATTACTAACAAGTGCACTCTGGCAGAGAATTATTAGTTGGGACTTTGGGGGGCACTACTACTGTGGGGGCACCCTGGCACAGTATCAGCATAGGGCAGTTATTTCTGGGGGACATCATGTTCACACTATTACTGTCAGGGACACTATTTGCTGGGCGCAGTTATTTTAGGACACTGTGTGCCAATAATTATTGAAGGGCACTATCGGTGTGGTACTAGTGGCACAGTACTGGGGGTGGTAGGATGATTTGTACATAAGTTGGGAGGATGAGGGAAAAGTAATAAACTAAGATTTTTTTCTGTCTAACTGCAGAGATGAGAAATGGCTGAAAAATGGCGTCTGGTCTGAAAGGAGAATATGAGGAAAGAGAAGATCTACATTAGAGGAGACGTCACTGGATGTAAGAGGTATATGGGGTGCTGTATTAGGCTACATTCACACAAATGTTGTGTTTTGCAGTCTGCAAATTGCGGATCCGCAAAAAAAACGGATGATGTTCCGTATGGCATACGTTTTTTTTGCGGATCCGCTGTAACAATGCCTATCCTTGTCCGCAAAACGGACAAAAATAGGACATGTTCTATTTTTTTTCGGGGCTACTGAACGGACATACGGATGCGGATAACACACGGTGTGCTGTCCGCATTTTTTTGCTGACCCATTGAAGTGAACGGGTCCGCATCTGAGCCGCAAAATATGCGGATCGGAGGCCGCAAAAGCAACTGTCGTGTGAATGTAGCCTTACCCTGTATGTTCTGTAGTGATATACGTAATGTTAGGAGGGAAAAGGTTAGGGTGAGAATTTGGCATGGAGGGGGTTCAATTTTTGACTTGACCAGCAGAAAAGCTAGGTGCACCAGCGCTGAGGGAAGGGGGGCCAAAGCTGAACTCTTGCACCAGGGCCCATGAACCTTTAGCTATGCCCCTGTATCTATCTATCTATCTATCTATCTATCTATCTATCTATCTATCTATCTATCTATCTAATAGATAGATAGATAGATAGATAGATAGATAGATAGATAGATAGATATGTAGAAAGGCAGGCAGACAGAGAGACAGAGAAAGATGGATGGGTAGGTGGGTGAGCGGACGGACAGATAATCAGACAGCCATAGACAGACAGATATATGGTGCGGTATCTGGACATTTCCATAGCACCAGCTTTGATGAGCCCGTCCTGCCCAGTCATTGCTGGGGCTCAGTCACTTTATGAACAGGCTGCTGGGCACAGCACGCTCCAGTTTCACCTCTTTGAATGAAGTGAATCCAGATTCCCCCATTGAAGCCTGAGCACAATCATTTCCAGAGATGATGCGTTGTTTTGTTCGGCAGCAGCTCCATTGTGTGGGGCGTCCAGTGACCTCTCATTGTCAGGATAACTAGGGGTCTTGTTTAGGGCAATTTGTTACCTAATGATGTTCTTCCTTGTCATAAACTGCTCTGCTCCTCCAGGCCTTTCATATGGGGCCCTGTGACTGATCAGCAGGCTCCTTGTTATGCTGATACAACAAGCCCATACACCGCAGCCTGAATAACACCTCACAAAGGGAATTTGTTCTCAAAGTCACATTTTATTGCACTTCAAGGAGAAGATGGTGCATACTGGACTCACCAGCAGCAGCCACAAGAAAAGCAATTACATTGACTTAGGGAACCTGCTGATCTTTAGCTGCGGTGGGACTACAAGTGCCAGAATGGTTTACAACCTTCCTTAAGTGAGCTGATAGCAGACGTGCGCTGTGACTGGGCATGGGCTGGTACCAGGTGCGGATTGGCCATAGACTTTACAGGGAAATTTCCTGGTGGGCCGATGCCCAGGGGGGCCACATGGGCCCTCCTCACAGCCTCCCAGTTGAAGTTTTTGGGGATGTATTTTGTGCTGCTGGCAGTATTTTGTGATAGACTATGGTATTTGGCTCTGTTGGGATGATATAATGTGCCACAATATGCTATTGCTTGTCCTGTCTTCCATCAATTTGGACCCGGCTACAAAATGGGGCCACTTTTAGTATTTTTTCCAGGGCCACTTTAAAGTTCCCAGTCCGCCCATGGCTGGTACTAGTGATGTCACATTGCCCAGTGTAATGATGTCATCCGATCTGTTTCAGGATGGGGAACTTCTCAGTCCTGCCATCTCCTCAGGGCAGAATGAGATGTAACTATGTAACGCTATGTAAGAATATCCTTATGTAGTCAAACAGGCAGCACAAAAATGAAAAGGATTTCCCAGTTCTATAAATAAAGCTTAAAGGGGGTCGTCCCACAAAAATATTCAGAATTTTTCACACCAGCATCTGAATCTGACTACTTCTGTAACCACCTGTAATTAAAAAATCAATATAGCCACTGAGTTATTCAATTAACTGTATCTGTATAGCGCCACCTGCTGTTCATTCTTTTTCTTATTTCTCTGTCTTCCTTTCTGAGGTGGACGCACATGCTCAGTTCCATCTAGGGCTGCAGCTATCAATTATTTTAGTAATCAAGTATTAACGATTAATCCAACGATTAAACAAGAACTCTAATAAGAAAAATTAATTAAAAGAAAGTTTTCCTTTATACAAACTCATAATTTCCCCCCCAGTGCCATCACCCCCCCTCCAGTGTCATCAGCCCCCCAGTGCCATCAGCTCCCCCAGTGCCATTAGCTCCCTCCAGTTCCATCGACTCCCCCGTGCCATCAGCTCCCCCAGTGCCATCAGCTCTTCCAGTGCCATCAACCCCCTCCGAGTGCCATCAGCTACCCCCCAGTGCCATCAGTTCCCCCCAGTGCCATCAGTTCTCCCCAGTGCCATCAGCTCACCCCATTGCCATCAACCCCCTCCCAGTGCCATTCAGATACCTCCCAGTGCCATCAGTTCCCCCCAGTGCCATCAGTTCCCCCATGCCATCAGCTCCCCACAGTGCCATCAGCTTCCCCAGTTCCATCAGCCCCCCCCCCAGTGCCATCAACCCCCTCCCAATGTCATCAGCTACCCCCCAGTGCCATTAATAACTCCTCCTCCTAGCCATCTTTCCCCAGCACCAGTGAAATTAAAATACTTATCTTTCCTGTAGGGGCACTGCCAACACTTCTCAGCTCTTCCAGCCTCTTCCTCATGCACTGCACTATCTTTCTGACGTCACACAGTGTGAGGTCTTGATACACTTAGGAGCGCACTATGTTCTGACAATGTGTATACGTCAGGAAAGTGCAGCCAGCGGGAGACCATGGAGCAGTAAGTAATAGCAAGAGCTTCACTCATGGCACAAACAAATCCTTAATACAAAATCTGCATTGTGGATTTTTTGTGTCGAGTTAATCGAGTAATCGTTTAAGCCCTATATCCAAAATTTAACTGCCTCCTGAGCTGTGGTATGGAGGGAGCTGCAGCAGAAAGGAAATGCCCCCTGAGCTGCCCATTTGATATAAATCTAGCAGAGCAATTGTAACAATGAATGGTGAGATCTGGATCCATGCGAGGTACAGGGCTGGTTCTAGCTTTTTTAGAGGTTGTCATGTTCTCTATGATGTATGATTTTCATTTTTTACATTAATAAAGGGATAAAGGGATCTTAATGTATTTAGTGTTCCTATTCCTCGTCATTTCAATTTCTCTGCTTACTGCCAGTGAATGAAAGTATTCTTGTTTACGGGCAAATACTTAAACAGGTTGTTCAGAATTTTACAAGTGATGGCCAATCGTCACTCTCTGATCGGTTGGAGACTTTCTAAATGCATTGTACATCCTGAACTATGGCATCTCAGCGACGATGGATCACCGCAGGGCAGAGAATGCAGGAATGTGAGGAGAAGACAGCCAGGCAGCCAAGACCACTCATATGTCGTTCCCTTTCCTTCCTTCTAGAAATGAGCAAATCTATTCTCCGCTTCGTAGATTCGTATAGAACCTTACAAATTTTCTACTCCAAAGCGAATCCGTATCGCTCTGTTCGAATCTTAAATGTTCTTAAACCTTTGTACGCATACGCTACGTACTTGTCCGATGAATTGTACGCTAATGCTATGTATAAGTTAATTTATACACTTCTGCGTACGAATTCAGTTAATTAGCGAACTTTTACTGTAAGTTCGTTATTCATGCAGAAAATAGGCGGCAAAAAGCCCGGGAAGAAAGGGGTCACCTGACGTAGTGGGAAGAGCTTGCTCTGATTGGCCCATAGGCTCGGTAATCCTGTGACATCAGTTGTGCTGCGACTGCTGAGATGAGCAGAAGCATTGTGAAGTTGTGAAAGACAGAGAACTGTTTTCTGGAAATTGTGGTGTTGTTCTGGGCATCCATAATACACATATCAGGGCAAGTGCAGGGCTAGTAATATTAATCAGGCAGGGAGATAGACAGGGAGAGAGACAGGGAGAAAGACAAAGACCTGCAGGGCCACAGTCGAGCTCCAAAAAAACAGAAGGAGAAGGTGGCACAGGGCAGCAGTGCCAAAGGACATGTAGCCGCAGCTTCTGGTAGAATTCGTAATAGTTGGCCGTAAGCCTCGGATCACCTGCTGGTTCGGGTAGCGGTGTGTGCCATCGTAATCCTTCCGGTCCATCAGCCGGATCATGTATTTAAGCTCTCCAGAGCTAAATGCTGAAGAACGCCTGGATGCCATTTGTAAAACTTTGCTCTCCCTCTGAGGGGTGCACGCTGCGGCCTAGCGTCGTGCGTGCCTGCATATTACGCAATCGCTAGACAATAGTACGCTGAGGATTCGTACGCAATTTGTATGCTCGTGCGTAAGTGTTCACATAACTAGTGTACTTTTAACAACTGTATGTTCGTTATTAGTGTGCGAATGTTTGCAAAACATGACAGAATAACCAATGATTTGTACGCAGCTTCAGCCGAATAGATTTGTATGAGGTACGAATCTTTTAAAAAATTCAGCAAAGCGAATTTTGGATGATTCGCTCATCTCTACTTCTTTCTGTTGGGAATTACAACTCTCAGCATGCCATGATAGCCTCTGACGTTCAGGACCTGCTGAGAGTTGTGGTTTTCTTTACAGCTATGTTGCATTCCCTTCTTAACCCCTTCCCACCTTGTGACATTTGTCATTCTTGCAAAGCATGATGATGGTGGGCACAGGACCTGAGGATATCTCACTCTAATGACTGAAATCCTGGGCCATTTAACCCCTCAGATGTCACAGGATAATATAGATAATGTAATATGTTTGCTATAAATACCTTATGGTACCTGGCATTAAAATAATGATAAAATATATACCGTAATAATTATAAATATATAAATAATTATATAATATATTATAAAATAATAAATAAAACGATGGCAGATATACTACACAAAAAACACTTTTTTAAATTGCCCACCCCAATATCATATTCCAGTATATGGATGTAACTGTATGGTGAGCCCCCAGATCTAATACTACTGTGGGCTCTAAGCACGCCATGCCCACACTGATTAGAATGAATTATTTCAGCTGCTGCAGTAGAAGCTGCTTCTCATAGCGGAGGGTTTGTTGCAGTTGAATTCAGTGTCTACATGCAGTGATTTTGCTTCATCGTGTCCCTTCATTCCTATGATGATGGGTATGATGGCTGCAATCATTTCCTTGCAGCAATCGTCACCAGTTACAATCAGAATGAATAAAAACCATGCCTTAATCCACGCTCTGCGATACGCAGCGCCTGTGGGGTCTGTCCTATTATTTCACCCGAGTGTCCTCTCTGTAACACAGAGTCCTGATTTAACCGGTGTCAGCTCCTACAACAGTCAATTAGATATGGAGCCGGCTGGCATCCCTCTGGCTTTGTGCAACATATGGTGTATACGGTTCTGCTTGTGGGGCAGAAACCAGGAAAATTCACCGAAAAGATCAGAATTAGTAATGGTCAGTAATGGTGTGAAAAGATGATCAATTAGTGTGTCAGGATCGTGCAAGGCCTTCTCCGCCCCGACATTCACCCCCTGGCCAACAGCTGAAGTATCACTGCTTCTACATCTCCATCTGACGGTTAGCCCCTAACCTGTCGTGGCACTACACCAAAATATCAGGAAACTGCATAAATAGCAATAGCATGAGAAGTACCCAAACCTATGAATGGACCATTCCTGTGCAGAAAATGAGCGATTATTATTTATTTGTGCTATTTAATAAAGTTGTCCCTTCAGATCAGCTGCCAAATCCAAGGTGATCACCAAGAGATCCTTACTGGAAAAGGGACTGTCCAGTTGCGACATGTTCAAGAAAAGATCTTTGGTTTATACCTAAGCATGAAGGGTCAATGGTTGCCCCTTTTTAGCATCTCCTCATTTTTATGGTGGAATATTAGATGAATGTTAACCAAGGCAGCCCATTCTAGTGGAACTGGTCAACCATCAAATGTGTGTGGAGGCCTCCCAACGCTTCACTAACTGGAAATGTTGGCAGAAATAAAGATCAGGCAGTTGGGGTTTAACATGCCTGATCCCTTTGCTCTCATGGAAGATAGGCCATACCACAGGCTTGAGGAGGTGGTGATGGTGTACTCACTAAAAGAGTTCAAGAGGGGCCTGGATGTATTTCTGGAGTGTAATAATATTACAGGCTATAGTTACTAGAGGGGTATTACCTCTCCTTGGGGAATGAGCTCCTTAATCGGTGTGAGGAGACTTATAGGTCATACATGCTCCTCTGGAATTCTGAGAAGAAAAGGGATGCAAAAGAACTCTTAACAAGCTCTGCTCTAATGCCAGCTATCCCATAAGTTAATGTTCAGCTCTTTAAATAAGCCTTGAGACATGACTCAGATATTAAAGAAACCAGCATCTCATCTGCAGACAGCTGTTTCAGGGTGATTGCCCCTCATCAGTGTAGGGCACCCTTTTCTTCCCAGAATTCCAGAGGAGCATGTATGCTCTATAAGTCTCCTCATATCGATTAAGGCGCTCTCTCCCCAAGGAGAGATAGTACCCCCCCCCAACCCTGACAGGCCTCTCACCCAGTTAAAGGGACACTATCGCGAAGAAAAAATTTTGATATGTTTTACAACATAACAAAAGCAGGTTTTAACATAATGTATTTTTCAAATTGTGTAAATGTTTTTATTTTTTATTCAGTTTTCTTGCCTTACATGGGGGCTGCCATGTTGGAAGTAAAGTGTGACAGTCTGGGTTTACAACACAATGGCACCTCACTTACGGCAGGCATGTACATAGGTTTCCTCAGTCGCTGCCGACCCTATAGAGAATGAATGGAAGACGTGTGATGACACCAGTAACACACAGCCAGGTCCTCCCTCCTTGCTGCTGGGGGAAGCCCACTGTGCCTGCTCCTCACTCCTGCAACAGCGTCCTTGTCTTCATTAGGCTGCCTGTTCTAAATTCTATGGCAGCTCACCCCAGCAGTGCAGACAATTTTTGCTGAGTGTACTGCTGGGGTGAGCGGCCCAGGACTCAGAAACAGAGTAGATGGAGGTTCTTGGGGCTGTAGGACCTTAGTGATGTAATCGGCCATGTGACCATTGGGGGAGGAGCCTGAGGAGTAGAGATCTGTATTTTTGTAACGAAGCCATTGTCTCATCTTATCTTGCTGAAGCAGTGATGTCACCGCTGAAGGTGTGAATTGGTGATGTCATTGGTACCACCCACTTTTTTGCAGCATGCCTACTTACAGGTTGCTCAAAGCCTAATTTGGCCAGCAGAGCTCCCCCTGGTGACCAAAGATGGTAAATATGGTAAAATCTAATATTTATTTATAATATTTCACACATTGGAATTTTTTATTTATTTATTTATTATTTCTTACAAATGTATGATAGATTTTTTTAGCATAAATAAAATATAGAACAGGTTTTTGTGATAGATTCCCTTTAAGCCAGTAGTCTCTGCTCTGCACTGATGAGGGTCAATAACCCTGAAACAACTGTCTGCAGATGAGATGCTGGCTTATTAAAAATCCAAGTCATGTTTCAAGGCTTATTTAAAGAGCTGAACATTGACTTACAGGATAGCTGCCTTTCATCTGGTGGCATTTAGAGGCAGAGCTTGTTAAGAGCTTATTTGCATCCCTTTTTGTTCCCATAGTTATTAGATTTCTGGAGAGGTTGTTGATTTAGGGAGTATTCTAATTGAAGTCTCCCAAAATGAGTTTTTTTGCCTTCCTCTGGATCAACTCAGCAGGATAACAGGCTGAGGCTTCTTTCACCATCTTAGGATCTTAATACCGGAGGAAAATGCTTCAGTTTTGTTCCCATTCATTGTTAATGGGGACAAAACTAAACTGAACAGAATGGAGTGCTCCAAAATGCTTTCTGTTCCATTTGTTGAGTTCCCGCGCCTGACAGAAAAATGCTGCAAGCATCATTTTGTCTGGCATGGGATGCGGAGCAAGATGGATCCGGCATGAAACACAATGTAAGTCAATGGTGCCAGATCCGTTTTATCGGACACAAAAGAAAATGGATCAGGCGCCTATTGACTTACAATGGTTTTAGTGCTGGATTGGCCATTTTAGAGATAATACAACCAGATTCGTTCATAAAGGATGCAGTCGGTTGTATTATTCTAACAGAATGGATGGATGTCTTTTTTCAGCCTAACAAACTAGGTTACTATGTATTATTTGAGCTCTGTAGGATTGTATTATTTGACCACTATATGACAAACCATTAGGGGTACAACCTAAGGCTTGCCCTGGTGTCCAAGACAACCATGTCATCATGCTAACATAGAGGAAGACAAGAATAAAATGACATTTATTACAATTTATTAGTTCATTGTGATTATTATGTTTATTTACACACAAGACGCTATACATTCATAAATTTACAACCTTTCCACCTTTCATGAACTTCATTAGGAAACCACCTCATGTACAATGTGAAGTCACTTAAGGAATATCCTGTATATAGCATTTCATATCACCATGGTCTCCAGCATGCATTTGTTGGTTGCTGACATGAGTTTGGTGGGTAGAGGTTGTTTGGACATGAAGAAGAACTTGTTCCATGTATATCTTGGGTTAAGATCTGCTGTCCTCCTATCACTGCTTCTTCATTTAAGGTTGTGTTTCCTGGTGATTTTTTTCTTTGAATGTTTTTAGATTCCAAGTTGCTCATGCTATTTTCCACCCCATAATGACTAGGGTGTAATGCTATTGACTTCTCTGGTAATGTAAGACTAGTTGGAACTTGGACATTTTGAAGTGGCCATCATGAACCAGAGCATCAAGAACATTGAGGTGATCTACAAGCATCAGTCCAAGTTTCTCTTGTGAAGTCTTTGTCCTCATTAGATAGGAACGGAGTTTGTTCAGACAGCCTTTGAATCCTTCTTTATACTCAATGATCCCTTCTTGATCCACTGGAGGCATTCCTGCAATGAGTAGATTAATTATCACATCATTGGACTGACTAGTAAAGGCAGGTCACTTACAAGACAACAGATACTGCTGCCCTGATAACAAGTCATGACATATCATCAATGCTACCTTGGGTATTAGATTTCATCTTCCTAATTCATCCCAATGTATCCAGATCATAGAATTCAAAGGAAAATCTAATATGTTGAAATGTTTCTTTGAAGGAGTCTATTTCCCTCCTAAATATTGAGTTGGCCACAGACATGACAAACCTAGACAGCTTCCTTCTCCCATTTTGGGATAAGTGGTCACCAGACAAATCCTGCATTGCTTATTTCAGATGAGAAAAATAGTTTTAGATACATCAAAATTTTCCCCAATAGCTGGCTTCATTGAATGGTCTTGTAGTCACCTAGGCACAAGACTGGCAATAAGACGATAGATAAAAATCTTTGGTTTATCTGCAATTTCACTCTCTTTCCAACAGCTTCTATCTCCAGATCGCTCCTCACGTCCTCGCTCTCCTTACTCTAGCAGAATATTCCACAATAACTTACCTTCTTGTCTCATACTGAGCAGGTTCTCGATGTGTTTCACGGTCAGCTCCAAGATATCTGCTTTCTCCAACTTCCTCTTCCGCACCTGGACAGAAACACAAACCTAGTCAATTGCTGGTGAATGATCAAGAGCTATAGTATCAAACATTATTATCATATAGGTGAATATTCCAGACTTATTGCAAGTTAGCAAAAGGAAGAACTAGAACAAGGTTCAGCAACCTTAGCATTTCAGCTGTTGTGAAACTACAACTTCCAACATTCGCACTTCTTCACCTGTTCTCAGAACTCCCATAGATATGAAGAGAGCATGAGGTAGGAGATAGCCCAGTGATCCCTATTCTATAGATTATCTTACCACAATGTAGGTCAATGTAGGTTCTGTATTATAAGAATGACCCAGACCTAGAACAATACATTATAAGACAGTATAGGTCACTTCTCAATTCATCAAGAGCTAGAACATGTTATCATAGGTTCACTGATCCCTATTCCATAGGTTCAGAATGCTGGACTGATATCCAAAGCTATACCACTGTAGTATCATGCAATTACACAGAATAGAACACTGTATGTTACACTGTACAGTGGGTCAGTAATTCAGAGTTAGAACATCTTATAATACAGTTTGGGTTGTGCAAACAGATCTTAAACATTATCCTAACACAATCAAGGTCTATCATCCCTAGGTTATCTTATACACCAGGGATCAGCAACCTCTGGCACTCCAGCAGCTGTGAAACTAACCTCTCCCAGCATGCACATTTACTTGGCTGTTGTTGTAACTCCCATAGAATTGAAAGGAGGATCCTGGGTGATGTAGTTTCTGAAGAGCTGGAGTGCCAGAGGTTTCTGATCCTTGTTATACAGGATGTAGGGCTGCCATCGTACATTATTACATTGTATCATAACACAATGATCCAGATCCAGAACATACGTACTACTGCTTATACTGCTTATCTCCACACAATGTTTAATAATGCAGACACCATATAGCGTTCACTCCATTACTTACATTATAGCTGTAATGCTTTTCTAGTAATGTTTTCAGTTGTTCCAAGGAATTGTTAATCCTAGCTCTTCTTTTCTTCTCCATAAGGGGCTTGGACATCTACAAAGAAGGACAGCATCATATCTACACTCTAGCTCACCAGGTCATATTTCGGTACTACATAGTGCAGCGGCGTATATCCTACCTTGTTGAGTGCCAGCATCACCTATGTTATATCCACTCCACTAATGGATTAGTCCCCACTGTTTCTAAGCAGTTCTGTTCCCTCCACTTTATCTATAGTCCTAGGCACTGTTTGCATTTCAATGACACATTCGGCAAAAGAAAAGTCTTTCTGTTCCAATCATGCAGAAACTCGCATTACTGTACAATGAGGACTGAGCTCCTGGACTACAATACAGTATAATTGTCCTGTACATCCAATCACGGACTAGTAAAGTGAATACATATATAATGCACAAGGCAAGATGCCCTAAACCTCATGTACTGTTTGTTCAAAGGTGACCATATAGGTTGGAGGCATGTTGGTCAAATACACTCATTTCGGTGGAACCAGCCAACCATCTACCTGAAGGTAGATGTTGAGTGAGATAAGGATTGGGCATTTGGATTTCAACAAACCCAATTTTTTAGGTTCTTGGAAAGAAAAGCAGCCACCAGAGGTGTCTTTCAACCTCTTTTTCCCTCTCTCCAGCCAAACTAATATATTTTTGTGACACTCAATTTATATCATTACAATTTTTTTTATTTAAGATCAAATCTGGTGGGCAAAATACTTAAACCATTAAAGTGGATCTCTAGCATTCAAAACAGTGTAGGGAGCCACTGAGTTTGAGGAGGGGGAAAGGAGGCAGTTGTAAGAACTGGGACTATGCATTTCTATAGATACCTGGCTGACTCAGTGCCTAAACACTAAAAAAGGTCTGTGCTGCAATATCTTGTGACCTAAGAAATTTTGCTAATATAATACATTGAAATCTCCCTAGAGGACCACCCATTTGAGAAGACACCTACACTTTCCAGACATATATCAGATCTTCAGATCAGACCCCTATATCAGACCCCATATCAGACCCCCATATCAGACCTTAAATTAGAACCCCCATATCAGATCTTCAGATCAGACCCCCATATCAGACTTTAAATCAGACCCTAATATCAGATCCTCAGATCAGACCCCCATATCAAACCTCAGATCAGACTTCCTTTAGACCTGCATGTTAGACCCTTATATCAGGACCTCAGATCAGACTCCATGTCAGACCCCCCCATATTGGACCTCAGATCAGACCCTCATTAGATCCCCATCTCAGACCCCCCATAATAGACCTCAGATCAGGCTCCCTTTAGACCTCCATATCAGACCTTGGATTAGACCTTACAATCACCTGACTGCGGGCACTATGTCCTTATGCTGTATGCAATTAGGACAGTGCAGCATGGCCCAGAGAAGACCAGGGAGGTGGGCCCCCTGGCTTAGGGGCCCGGTCACAATTGTGTCTGCTGTGACCCCTATAGCTATGCCACTACTGCAGATTGCTAATAAGGTGTTAGGGTTAGCAGTGAAGGGGAGTCATGCTGCAGACCATGAATGAGATGGAGAAGCATACTAGGGACCAGGTTAAGAGATTGGGCCATACTGGGGTGCGTAATGGGGGAGAGACCAGAAACGAGGGGGAGAACCATGTTAAGGACTAGTTATGAGAAGTGGAGCCATTCTGGGGACTAGGAGTGAGAGGAGGGGCCATGCTTGGACCAGAAATTAGTGGGGAGTCATGCTGAGGGCTAGAAATGAGAGATAGAGCCATAAGGGGAGCAAGTAATGCAGACCAGGAATGAGGGGGAGGCATGCAATGGACTAGGAATGAGAAGACACTCTGCTCTCCCTGGTGGGCCGGGGTGTCGTTCTTCTCCCCTGCTTCCCCACTCCCTGACCCGCAGGCCTTCCTCACCCTCTTCCCCGCAGACCCGACTACCACAGCAGCCTGGCTGTTCCTCCTTGCATGGCTCAGCCTGCTTCTTAGGCTACTTTCACCCTAGCGTTTTTGCTGGATCCGGCAGGGTTTAGCAAATACGCTTCCGTTACTGATAAATACAACCATCTGCATCCATTATGAACAGATCCAGTTGTATTTTCTTTAACATACCTAAGACGGATCTGCCATGAACTCTATTGAAAGTCAATGAGGGACGGATCCGTTTTCTTTTGTGTCAGATTGTGTCAGAGAAACTGAACCATCCTTATTGACTTGCATTGTGGGTCATGATGGATCCATCTTGCTCCGCATCCCATGAAGGAATGCAAACTACAACATGCTGCGGTTTGCTCTCCGGTATGAGAGCGGAAGTCATTTTGGAGCACTCCATTCTGTTCAGTTATGTTTTGTCCCCATTAATAATGAATGGGGACAAAACGGAAGTGTTTTTTTAAAGTAGCCTTACCAGTAGTGCCTCTCACTGCCTATAGGGTCCCCCATACTTCTTCCAGCTTATAAAGGTCCACTGAGCACCCAACTCCTCCCAAGCCTGTGGGACAGTGTCCTGCAAAAGTGTGCTCTTCTAGGTTTGTAAGCCCATGTAATAACCTGTCTGATTTCCGGATTTGACTCTTTGTTGTCTGACCTGACCTCTGACTGATCTCCATTCTGGGACAGGAGCACCTGCCTCCTGATCTCTATGCACAGTGCTCGTTGATCGGTGTATACTGATTGACGGTGAAGGCAGGGATGCTAAAAAACCGTCCCTGCCTTCTCTATTGGGAGCATGGCTGTCACCGACAGCAGGTTCTAGCAGCTGCACTATTAGCGCGCTGCTGCGATCTCTGCGTCCATGACAAGATATATGCTGATGGACATATATAGTCAACGAGTGGTCGGCAAGTGGTTTACATTTCACAACTACTCTAAAATAGTAACAAACAACTTAGGGAACATTTATGTAAGATTGGCATTTTTCTTTTCTGCCCACTTTTTTGAAAAAGTGGTAAGCGGGACTCAAAAAGATGATACATTTTGTGCACGTGGAGTGTGGGCCAAACTTCACAACTTTTTGACACCAGTTTTCTGGTGTAAAGGGGTTGCTAAATGTCCCTCTTAGTGTTGGAGGGACTCTGCTCTATTCTTTTGAAGGTTTGCATTCCCATGGCAGCACTGATCTGATCCTTTGCCGTGTCTGACTGTCCTGCTGACTCACTAGAGGATGAGGATTGTCAGACAACTTCATTCACACAGTTAACAAGTCCTTTGGCTTGCTAGGGACCAAGTAAACCAAAAAGACCCACAAGGATAGCATATATTCGGTAGTGCCCTCTGTTGGACAGATTATTTAAAGAATTATTTCTTATTATGGAAAGACTAACATGAAACCCAATCATCTTGTATAGACATTTAGGGGACATTTAGGGGACATTTATTAAGATGAGCTAATTATATGTTAGTCTTAATCCCTCTGAGCTGCCAGTGTATCTGCCAAAGTTATGTAGTGGTGCATATTTCCGCCGGCCGTGCGACACGCTTTAAACTATGTCAAGAGCCTTGCTGGCATAGTTTAAGGTAATTTTCCACGCCATAAACTGGCATGGAAAATGATGACTGGGACGGGCCGGCCTCTTCCCCACCCACGCCCCCTTTTTCTATCACCTCGCAAAAGGGGTGAGGTAAAGCCACAGATTTTGTCACAAAACACCTTTGCGACAAAATTTGCAGCCCAATTACGCCAAAAACTGGCATAAATCAGATAATTAATGACCGCCTAGGACTTTTAAATGGATCTAAAATATCAGCACCAAGATTAAGAAAAATGGTCAATCTAATGATTCTGGGTGAAATGGACCAACGCATTTATCCGTTATTAGCAGTTATCACTTCAACCCATCACTTTGGACCCTGAGTCACTGCGGCTGAGTTCTCTCCAGGAATCTGTAACATCTATGGCTATCCAGCTTTCCCAGAAACAGATATATATAAGACACAACAGGGTTGACACCCAACGTTCCCAGAGTCATATGCAACTGATAAATTACTTCAAAACTGCTGCTCAGAAGTTTGGGAAAGTTGGGTGAAAAGAGGAGTAACCTGGTGCTCAATGGCAGTGTCCACAACGCAAAATCTGTGCCAAACCCCCCCATAATGGCAACTGCTATCCCTGCACCTGCTACTTGGGACCTGTATCTACTAATGTTTTGGGGGTTTTTACAGGAGGAAATAATCGCCATTAGGTTCTCTGATGGTGGCCCTTTCATGGTGGGCCTAGGGATTCCACCCCTTTATTAAGACAGTCCTGCCCAGCGGTGCTTAGATGTTTCTATTAACGTTGAAATAATGCACTTTTTCTAATCTGGGCCATGACCTTAAAATGTACATTTCAAGAAATGTGGATTATCTTAAAATCCTCCGTAAAATTGCAGCTAATGTGCCTGGTCATGGTTTGGGTGGGCTCAAGAAAGAGGCAGCAGACTTCCCTCAGCCCGGCCATTCAGCCCTCCTTTCTTGGTTCATGTTTTCTTCCCTCCATGATCCAAGTACTCACAAAATCCCAATTTTCTGCCTCTAATTCCCGCAGCCACCCATCTTTAGCCCGAAGCTTCATGGTACATTGTCCTCCTGCCTATAATTACTGCCGAATAGCTTCATCACAACTAAGCGGCCATGGTCTATTGTAGAGACGAGCCTCAGTGCAGAAAACATGCAGAGGGTGGTGGATAGCTGAGTAACTTTATGTAAGTGTATGAGGGCAGAATACAGTGACCCAGCATACATCTCTATATACTACATTTATATAGACACTGGGGGTCCTGTAAAAAACAATGGGAGTGTAGGTCCATGTAGTATGCACATGTAAATACAGTGTTTGTGTGTGAGTCTATACACTTGTATTTGTGCATATGCAACATGTAAACCTGACCCTGTGTGCATGTATGTATTTGTGTGTATTTAAAGTATTTTCCGGGTTCAGAATATTGATGGGATATCTTCAGGACAGCCCACCAATCCACCCACACACCATCTACGTAGTAGCGGTGGCAGCGCAGGATCTTGCTGTTTGGTTCCATTTACTTGAATGGGTAGAAGCTGCAATATCCTGCTCCACCGCCACGACATGCGCTGCGGTACCTTCAAACCATCGACTGAACCCCCGACCTGATATTTAAGGCCATCGATATCCTGAACCTTAAAAACCCCTTTAATTTGAATGTGTCAGTTTGTATGCATTTATATGTATATGTACTTATTTGTACCTGTGCATACACTGTACATATATGTGTGAATGTATGTCAGTGTGCATGTATGTACTAGAAGCATATATACACACATTTATTTTCATGCATTTATATATTTGTGTGTATACTTTATGTGTGTGTCCATTTTTATATATGTATATGTACAGTATGTGGATGTAAGCATGGCGGATTATCGGATACATGTTACATATAGATGCATTTTGATCACCATGTATGTACCCGGCACCCAAAACTATGGTCACAGACAAAAACTCCCCTGCAGAAACTTCTCCTGCAGCTGTGACTGTTCGGAGTCCTGATTTATTCTGTGAGGGACCTGTTCCCAGGAGCTGCTGTCCCTATTGTAGGAGAGTGTGTCGAATCTCTTAGGGGAGCGTGGAGAAGGAGGCGGTCTGGCCGATTTCCACGCTTCAAGCCTTGTTCACACCACAAATCCCCAGCATATTGTTCTCTCCAGAAGCCTTTCGTTTAGCGGCTGGTTTTGCCACAGCTGCATTGAGAATAGTCTTCATGTGAACGTTAGATCATTCCATTATTCTGCCATTATTCCTGGCCACAAGTGACAGCGGCCATAAGACAGATCTGCCTATTGTACTTGGGATAACCTCCTCAAAACTTTTAAAGGCATCAAGGAAAAATTTAACCCCCTTTGGAGGAACGATCAGGGATTAGGTAGGACACCATTCTGACACCATTATGGGTCTTCAAGGGACCTATATTGAGACGTGAGTTCCCATTACAGGAGATTATAACGTGCAAATATAAATATTATTCAAGGCCACACCCGACATGAAGATAATGGGGGCATTTACAAAGACTCTTTTTTGTTTACCCTTTGCGCTGGTAGAGGATGCACATAATTTGGCACATCCGCCTGCTGTGTTTGTGAAATCGTGAAAAAAACGATAGTTTTTGGAGTAGTTTTTAGACTACTTTTATGCTTAAAGGGGTTCTCAGGATAGGTTATCAATATCAGATCGGCGGGGGTCCGACACCTGGCACCCCTGCCGATCAGCTGTTTGAAGCTGTTTACATGCTGGCTGACACGGGGGTAGTGGTGAGTAAGTGTAATTACACCTAACTGCCCCATTTATTTCAATGGGAAGAATTGCTCCTATACAAGTCTATGGAAGCGATTCTTCCCATAGAAATGAATGGGGCGGTGAGGTGTAATTACACCTACTCACCACTCCCCCTTGTCGGCCAGCATA